>RJWH01005770.1:0-68827 GCA_004363575.1 Solenodon paradoxus | reverse complement strand
CATAAACCACAGATTTCCTCATTGTCCCAAATGTTGTTTGGTAACATTCTCTTATTCTTGAATCCTTTGCAGTTTTACCCTTTTATCTTTTGGCTGATGTCTACTTTCATGCCATTATGATCTGAAAAGATGCTAGATATGATTTCAATATTTGTTAATTTATTGAGACTTGATTTGTACCCCAACATATGGTATACCCTTGAGTACTTTAAAAGAATATATAGTCTATTGTTTGGGTGTGAAATCCACTATGAATACTTATTTCATACATCTCATCTAATTTTTCATTTAAAGATATTGTTTCTTTGTTGGTTTTCTGTCTGGATGATCTATTTATTACTGTGAGTGCAATTTTTAAATCACCTACTGTTATTGTTTTGGTGTCAATGTCTTCATTTAGAACTCTTAATATTTGCTTAACATATTTGGGTGCCCATATATTGGGTGCACATATATTTATAAGTGTTGTGTCTTCCTGTTGTACTGATGACTTCATTATTATATAATGACCATATTTATATTTTGGTAACTTTTTAGGTCAGAAGACTTTTATCGGATATGAGTTAAATGATTTCTGATTTTTTAGATTGACCATTAGCTTGGAGTATCATTTTCTATCCTCTCACTTTAAATTTATGTTTGTCTCTTAAGTGAGTCTCTTGTAGTTAGCATGTACTTTGGTCTTGTTTTGAAATCCATCCATCTACTCTGTGCTTTTAATTGGTGAATTCAGTCCATTTATATTTAGGATAATTATTGATATTTGAGGACTTGTTACTGCCATTTTGACTTTTGTTTCTGCTTTTTTTCTATGCCTTAGTGTGGGTTTTTTGTGTACTTTCTTCTTTTTGATTTACATAGAAGAGTATCTTTCAATATTTCTCATAATGTATGTCTTGTGTCAGCAAATTCCTTCAGCTCTTGTCTGTCAGGGAAAACCTTTATCTCTCCCTCATATCAGAAAAAGAGTTTTACAAGATATAGTAACCTTGGCTGGCATTTTCATATTTATATTTGGATAAATTTTCTGCTCTTTTTTCCTCTCTTCATTTTCCAGGCTATTGATAACCTTGTTTGTCCTTCTCATGGAATCTGACATTTCTCACAGGGTTTCTTTATTTTTTCCTCAGTCTTGTTTCTCTCTCCTCTTCCATGGGGTTCATTTCTGTGATTTTGACATCTACAAGATTGCCTCTGAGAGACTGAGCCTGTTTATGGAATTTCCCATTTGTTAATTCGGTTACTGTATTTTTCATATCTAGCAGTTCTGTTTGGACTTTCTTTATAGCCTGAATATATTTTTTATGATGCAGTCCTTGCAATCTCATTTCTTCTCTGAAGTCTTAGATATGTCTTTGGGTAGTTAATTTTGTGTCCTGCAAATTATTCAAGTATATTTTTAACTATTACTCTGAATTATTTTTCTGTTAAGTTGTACTATTCAGTGTCATTCTATTTCATCTCTGATAAGTTCCTGATATCCTTTCTCTTGGAGCCATTTGCGTTTTGTTCTTGGGTGACTTGGATTTGGGTATGGTTTTCCTTCCCTTCCCTATTTGTCACTGTGCTTTTATTTTTCCCTTACTCTTTTATTTACTTTCTAAAATCTGGCAACTATTGGTGGCTGTGGGTTGTGTGAACACTCTGTGCAAGGTCACTCCTCACTGGTGAGCCTTTATGCTTATCTCATGGTAATTTACCTCTGAAATGAGCAGGGTCATCTCGTTTTACAGACTGGCTGGCTATCCAGCTGGGATCCAGCTCACTCATGCCACATCAGCATTGTTGGTGAATCAGTGCTTCAGACATGGAGATAATCAGGGGTCCATCTCTGCTCTCCTTGCCACACAGGCTGGTTGTCCATCTGCAGTCTAATTCACTCACACCCTGCTAAGTTCGCCTAAATGTTTAAAATTTTAATAAAGTCCATTTTATCAATTTTCCTTTTCTGGATCATGTTTTCAGTGTCATGTTAAAAAAAGTTTGCCCATTCCTGGAGACTGAGGACTGTTCTTCTATTTTTCCTTAAAAATCAGAGTTTTTGTTTTACATTTAAGTTCACAATTCTTTTTAAGGCATTTTCTGTATATCCTTATACAGAGATTCATTTAGGTCAATGTTTATTTTTATAACTATGAATGTCCAAGTTCTCCAGCACCATTTATTAAGAAGACTCCCCTTTCTCCATTGAATTACGTCTGTGATTTTGCTAAAAATCATCTGGGCTAACCTAAATGGGCCTAGTTCTGGTGTTTATTTTTGTTTTATTAATATATCTATCTATCTCCCAGCAATACAACACTGTGCTGATAAATTTAACTATATAGTAAATCTTAACATTAGTTAGAATGATTTATTCCACTTTATTCTTCTTTGTCAAGGTTAATTTAGTACTACGTTCTGTGCCTTTACATATGAATTTCAGAATATACTTGTCTATGAATAAAATAAACTTATTAGGATTTTTATAGGAATTTCTTAATCCCAACTTAAATCAATTTGGGGAAAATATTTACTATGTTCATTCTTCCAATTTATGGACATGGCATACATATATATATATATATATATACATATATACACATACATATATATATGTGCCATGGAGATATATATATATACATACATTCATTTATTTAACCTTTCTTTAAGTTATATATTTATCTACTTACTTAGGTTTTCTTTATTTCATCAGCATTTTATAACTTTTGGTATGTATATTATGTACATTCTATACATTTGTTATGTGTATATCAATATCTTTTCACTGAATCATTTATATGGAATTACCTTTTGAATATTTGTGTTCATTGTTAGTATACAGAAAGTGGTCTTTTTTCTCTGTTGATTTTATATCTGGAAACTGCTGATATCTATTTACTTTTATTACACTCATAGTTCTAAGTGTTCTGAACCTGTTTTCAAAAATTGCTACTAATTAGAAGGGAGAAGGATAGCTCCAGGCAAATGCACTTACATCATTACAATATGAAAATTGACATGCGATAAGGAGAGACATAATTTAAATAGATGGACATTAAAAGCTCCAAAAGCACAAGGCTTAGAAGCAAAGGGGCAAACAAATTATACTTTCCTGAAATATCCTTGTATAATTAAGGTTCTTGATGATCTAGGCAGTTCTTAAAAGACTTAGGTAAACAAAAGTGTTGAAACTATACAAAAGCATTTTACACTTAATGAAATTAAGTACATATAAAACTATTTTAGAAATAAATCTATGTGAAACAAACTTTGAATCAAATTTGGGGTCCCTTAATGGAGGTAAATGCAACAGGGCTTACATTTCTGAATAGATCATTTCTCAAATGTACAATTCTCTTAGATTCATAGATATACATGTAAATATACACAAACATACACGTATGAACCCCTCCATATTGCAAAAAGTAAAATGATCTGCATTAGTTCTAACATGAGGAATTTAGATCAGCCTTTCTAGAAAGTCCTTTTTGTTCATAGATTAGGCAGAAGAGAATTCCCCATGATAATTAAAATTGTAACTCTGCCAGTTTAGATCAGAAGCCTTATCTGTATCATGTGTTAGAATATATATAGTAGAGAGACAACCAAGAAAAAGGGAAAATAACTGACTTAACATGGCCCAGCAATATATGCAGTGCATCAGAGGAAGGTGTGATTATTATATATTACAAATTCTTCAGGGACTGGGGATTCTAGGATACCTTCTTTAAACATAGACTGCAGTTTTAAATTGTTCTGTTGAAGCAATTTGAAGGTTGTTTGCACAGGGTTTATATTAATAATTTCCTGTACATGTTTTTAATCTCTTTTTATTGACTCTTGCTCTTCTCCTGGGGTGGTAAAAGAAGTACATCTTCCTCTAGCAATATGTGTGGTCATGTTATTTCCTTTAGCTCTGCAGAAATCAAAAACTTGATCTGTCAAAATTTACTAGGCTAGATCTCATCCCCAGCAATAGTTTCAAGCAACAAGTAGTAAGATGTTTATTTGTATTCCTTTCTCTACAACTTTCTCTCTCGTTCTTTTATGCAATCTTCTACTGTTCATAGCTGTTCCTATATCTCTGCAAAGTAGGTGGCCAGCTGAAAAACAGGATTTCAGAAAGGGTGGGAAGATGGTAATGGCTTACCTTTCCCCAAATCTTCTTACTCCTTAGTCAGTCTGAAATTCTACCATCACTTTTGTCTTTATCATATTCCACCTCTTAGAAATTTTGACACAGGTAATAACATCCTCCTTTCTGAAAACATTTTCCTCTCCAGACCTTCATGACACCGTAAGCTCCTGGTTTTCTTCCCACCTGTTAGAAGGATATTTTTCTGCTACTCTTTCTTTCTCTGGCTTCTAAAATTTGAGGCTCTGTCGGACTTAACCGTGTCCTGACATCTCTATCTATATTCATTACATAGGGATCTCATATATGTTGCATGACTCTTACCTTCTTTCTAAGCTGATAGCTCCCAAATTTGAATCTCTTTAGTATCCTAGATACTTATAACCAACGGGTTTCTATTATCTTGGATGTCTAATTGGCACCACAAATATAAATAAGTATCAAAACCAGTTCATGATTCTAACCCCCACTCCCTTCCTCTGCTCTAGTTGATCCTATTTTTTCATTACACAGTGTTTTTCATCTCATTAATGGCACTAACATTCACCAAATGCTGAACCCTAAAGCACCAAGCTCATTCTTGACTTTTCTTTTCCTCACACAACTCACATTCAATCCATTATCAAATGATCTTAATTTTACACTTAAAATATAGCCCACTTATATCTACACTTCTCAGTCTCACTTTTTCCCACTCTATTTAGTCACCGTTATCCTTCACATTACTATATATAGTAATCTATTTAATGTTTTTCTCAATGCCACCCTTGCTCTCCTCTACCAGAATTAATCTTTTACAAATGTTAATAAAACTATGTTTATAATTTTTGATGGCTATGTGAATTACCTCTCTGAAAACTTATTCACTTTTATATTTCATCCAATTATGACTGAATTGTTTATCTCTATATACCACCTCATCTCAAAGGTCACATCTTAGAGGTCTTCCCTGATCTCCATCCAATTTAACCTAGTTCCTTCATCTACCACTCTGTCTATATTTTCCTGTTTTTTCCTTTGCATTTATAACTATCTGAGAGTATTTGATTGTGCTTTAGACTAAAAAACTTGCTTTAAATATGGGTATGACAAATGGATGTGTGGTAAAATTAACCATGCATTTTTTAACAAGAAGCTTTCCTTCACACTCCAATTTCATCAATAAGAGATTCCATCCATGTTTATGACCAACCATGTCTAAAATGATGGCAGTATCAGCTTTTGTGTTTTTTTTTTACCAGTACCATCACTTTCTTTCAAAATATATCTTCTAAGGAACTCTAATAAATCTAATATATGAAAACTGAATTGCTGTGGTAAAAACAAGGGATAGGTTAGGCTACTTAGACTTGCTTATTAAGCTTCTCTACAAGTCCTTAAGACACATGTGAAATCCTGGGGTCCTAAAACATCTCTTAAATAATTGAATTAGAGATTAAATAGGATATGGGGTCACAATACAAAACTGTACTCCTCTCTCTTATACTTGTTCTAAATCAATATTTAGTAGTAGTAATAGAAATTATAGACCCTATGCAAATTGACCCTATTGAGTTCCATGACCTGAGAATACATCTCATTCAAACAGATATTAGATCAAGACATTATTCATTTTGCTAAGAACAAGAACATGTGGCACTAAAGTAAAAAAAAATTAAATAGTGACACAGACTGCAATATAAGGGGAAATTACTCTTGAGATTAGTGGAGGGTGCTATGATTTCAAACAGCTATTAGGTGAAGAGGAATTCAGCTGAGAAGGTCACCAAATAATTGTTTGTGTAGTGATGATGTTTCTGTTGCTTTTGTTTCTATATAGATCATTGGTGCTGATAACAAATGATGAATTCTGCCACGTTGGGAAATAGGACCTAGTGGGAGTAGCCAGTTCTGGAGACATGCTTCATCTAAATGTCCTCCTCATCATTAACCAAATGTAGATGTCATTCTGCCTGCAGGGCTATGTCACTACAAAAATGGATAGTTCTGAGACCAAGAAGTGTTTTAGTAACGGTTTATCTGTATTTTTTTAAGTAATAATTAAAAAAAAAATCTCTGAATATTTTTTACTGAGATTGCTTCCAGAAACTAGGGCAATATCTAATAGAGGAGCACTTGGAGAAATTGAAAAAGTCAATATAACTATCACTTTCATATACCCTCATTAAAGCTGGCAATCTTATCAAGGGAGAAAGCTTCAAATTCTGTCTCGCTAGATAAGGAAACCTTTTTAAGCTGCTTAAAAACAGGTCTAACTTTCAGAAATGCTGAGTATGTATGTGAAGGCACAGTATCAATACTCTAACCTGATTTTAAGCCACAAACCGACCTAAGGAGAAGAGTTTAGCTGCCTTGGGAATTCATTAGGAGAAAGAGTGCTTTTCAGCCTCTTTTAAGAACCTTCCAGGTATAGCATGTAACCTGGTTCCAACATGATATCACATTGTGAAGGACTCCACTGTGGTCTATTTAGGCTCTAAGTCCTTTGGTTATCAGTTCACAGGTCACTCTGCTTAGGTTCTTTGTTATGAAAGCATGGCCCTTCAGATTACACCTTGTCTTATCTGAAAGATATTTTTAAGAGTGTGATGATTAGAGTCAGATAGACCTGAGCTGCAATCTCAGTTCTGTCACTTACTAGGTTTGTGATCATGGCATAAGTTATTGACCTCTCTATACTTTAGCTCCCTTGTATGTAAAATGAGAATAGTAATAGCTCTTCTTAAGGCTGTTGTGAAGATTGAATAACTAAATAAATGAAAACACATAAAACAATGGCTGATATATAATAGGTGTTTATTTAATAATAGTTTTTATTGTGTCTAATGTACAGAATATGACAATATTCAGTTGTGACAGATTCTGTATGATTTAATTCCGGGATAATAAGAATATTGAAGATGTTGATATGAAAGCTGATTTTTTATTCCATGTGTTTTTCTTTATTGTCATTATTTTTAGCTGAAATTCATGTTGATTATTTTCCTATAGACCAAAAATGTCTGTGTCTTTTCATCCCAGATTCTAACTGTGCAATCCTAAGCCACTGGGGACTCCACAAAGAGAGCAATACAAGCCAGTGACCTAGTCATCTAATTTGCATTCATCACAGTCCCAACTGAAATTTTCAGATGAATTTCAAGGCATCACATCCAAGGAGGAAAAAGACTCTTGTTTTGCTCTTGTGAGAACTTGAGAAAAGCTCACATTTTAGCTTAGATTTCACCAAGTCTTAGATACTATCAAATTTTCCCTAAGGAGAGCTATACTTCTATGACAACAGTTTCCACTACGTCATGAGATATGCATTCACTCTTTACCATGAGAACACAGTAATAGAAATGGAATTGGCATAAAGGAGCTAGTCCTTCAAAACAGTTGGTTTATATGTTCTAAAACTCCCTGCAAAAAGAATAGTAAGGCTTCGGAGATGAGCCTTCACCCCCTTCAGAAAATGACACCACATGAAATGCTGAATACATCTCTCTCTGCATGAGATGATATTAGTGGCCTAGAAATAGAACTTAGTAAAATGAAGCTCACAGTCATAAATAGACAACTGTAGATTTGGAAGTGCAGGGAGGGGATTTAATCAGGAAAATGTTCATTTAATTTTATGGTTTTTCATAGCAAAGACACTGAGGAGCTTAGAAAGAGGACTAATTAAAACAGAGGGATAGAGGGTGAAATGGCTGATTATTTTACCAAGGCTGCTGGAATGCAAGAAAAGTGAATTGGCATCTTTTCTCAAGAAAATTATGCATCTTCTTGTGTGAGCCACAATCCAGGCCAGCCTTAAATGCTTTGTTAGAATGTGCTGCAGTTGAAATAGTACTATCTAGAATTTGACCATGGGGTGGTGAACAGTGTAAAGAAGCTTTTAATGGACTTTCTTAAGAGCTCTGCCTGCTGTTGATTTGGCTGGTTTGACACAGCACAAGCATTTGGGGTTGTTGTGAGCTTTGTAGCTGACTGAACCAGAGTTCACATTGGCCAAATGTGGTATTGGCATTCTATAACAGTACCATCATACAATTTAGTAAGAGCAAAGGCTCTGGAGTTAGATTTATTTGGATTTTAGTTCCTCCCATTTTTGCTTCCCTCCATCCCATACCTGTTTATTGAGTTCTCAGTAATATGCAAGAACTGAACATTAGATAGAGTTCTTGCCCTTTAGTGTTTATATAGTCTAGTTGGGAAATTAACAGAAGAATAAAATAAATACAAGTTGTACAAATTGCTTTGAAAGAAACAAACAGGATATGGTGAGAGAGGGTAATGGGGAATAATGCAGTAACTTTACTTCTACTCACTGTTCACTCTAACCTCCTCTTAGCTTAAAATTATCTCACTGGTAAACTCCAAGTAACAATAGCACCTTCTTCATAGGATTTTTGTGAAAACTAACAAAGATGATGCCTAGGCAATGTTTAGATCAATTCTTGACACTGAGTACAACCATAGCTGCTGCCATTATGAATCAAGCCTAATGGCATTAAATCTCTTCTCCAAACTAGGCATCTCAGTTACTTTAACCATTATTCTCCTAAAATGCTTTCCTGTCTTCTTTCTGTTTTGGTTTTCTTCTCTCCAGATGCAAAGACTGAGGTTTTGAGAACTATTTCTATAACATCATACACTACCACTGGGACAGGAACCAGCTGAGATTCTGAGATGGCTTCTGGGGGCCAAGCTGAAGAGTAAACATATTGGCAGAATGAGCCTGATGCAAACTAGCCAAGGAAATCAACAGTTTAATATTTCGCTAGTCACCTTTTAGTGTCCTTCACTTGATCAGTGGATGTTTTTCTTCCCAAGTTCAACAAGATTATATCTCCTTAAAACAGTGATAAATAGATGACTAAGTTAGCTTACAATGTGGGTTTGACACAGCTGTTCCTTCTTATGTTGGCTTTAGGCACAAATTGAACCTGGAGAGGATATATTAGTGTGCTATGTGAATAACCAAATTTGTTATCCTCAAAAAGTTTGCCCTATGGGAAGACCTGATAAGTTTGCTTCTATGTATTTCAAGTTGGGAAGAATTTTAATTAGAAAAAAGAACAGAATAGTAACTTCAATGGGGGAGAACAGCAGTTCCTGGGAAATAAAAAAAATATCTGGTGGTTTGTAGTGAATCACAAGCTTACTAAGAACTAAATGTTTTAGAATCCACATAAAGCTATAGGGTTGCTCCAGTTTCTTCCTCAGTAAAATAAGGCTCATAACATTATTTACTTCACAGGATTGTCAGGATTATATGAGTTAATAAATAAGTGGTGTTTGAAGCAATGTCTTTAATATAGTAAGGATTCCAAAGGATCATTCTCTTAGTGTGAGATCAAATCCATCCTTGTGAAAACTTTTGATCCAGATCAATGGAAGTGGCAACGTCTGTTGTATTTGGTTAGAAGAGATCCTCGTTAAAGAGCTGGGTCCAGTTTTTACTGCCATGCAGGCTTGTTTTGTTTGTACTACTGAAACTGAGTATTATCTTTATTCATTAAGCGCCAGATTTTATTCAAATTTCATCAGTAAATATATAACATCCACTCAGAGATGGAATTGCTGTATAATGTGGTAATTAGATGCTTAAATTTTTTTAAAGGAACGATGCAGGCAGGAATGAAGGCAAGCAGAGAGAGGTGAGCAGGAAAAGAGAGAAAGATGAAGCATTTATTTGTTTTACTTAGTTGTTCATCTTTTTTGTTCCCCTCCACCCTCGTCCTGAATCGTGAACTCTAGTCCTTGAGATGTATGTAGACGGTGTCCTGTGGACTTAACTGTGAAACCACCAAGGTGTGCCGATGCTTAATTTTTCAAGGACCTACCATTCTGTTTCCCACAGCAGCTATACCTTTTTACACACCTATCAGCACTTTCCATTTTCTAACTGAGTATTTTTGAAGGTTTTTTAGATTACTTGCCAACACATTAAGATGAGGGGATTTCAAATCTGTTTTCCTTTATGTCAAGGGCTGTGAAGACAGTGTTTTTGCTTAAATTCCATAATGTAGCTCTAGAGGGCAACACCACTGCCAAGGACTAGAGGTTTCAGGGAGATCAGTCTAGAATCAATATTAAACACCTTTGCACAGCCTTAGAAAGTAGAGAGTTTGTAGCTATTTCTTGAAACTCTTACAGGGATGTTGCAGAGATTGGTGAGCTAAGTGAGAGTCTGAAATGCAATGTGTCTTTGGCCTCATCCAAATCAAATATTCCACTATGTAAAATAATAACACCGCAATTAAGCAACAAGAGTGGTTTCCATGATTGCTATAGAACATCATGACTTCATGATCACCATGCCCTGAAAGATAGGATTTTTGCATTTTAATAATTTCCATAATTTTTAACCCCACAATAATGAATCTCTCTCTAAAGGTAGAATGTTTAAGGATTAATATGTGGAAGCTGGAGAAATATTTTGCTTGTCCTAGTTCATTAACTATTTCATCTATAAGTTCTGGTTATAGAAACTTATATGAAAGCTATTTCAATATTCTACATTAAATATTAAATCTGTATTCTCACTTTCTTCTACTTTATTTGTCTCCCAGTAGAGAGCTTTTCTACAATGATGAATAACTTTTCTTTTCAATGGCCTTGAAAAGGTGGGAAGTATGCTTAGCTTAGAGGGCTCTGGGATGGAAGTATTTCTTTAGTATGTTTATTTTAGTACATGTGGGATAAGAACTCCTCTCCATTATCTACAGGATAAAAAAATTCTCATTCCTCCCAATGGCAGTGAAACAGTCCATGAACATCTATTCATACATTGAGGACATCTTGATGCTTATTCCAGTCTTAAGTTTCTGCATACTTAATGAGACATTTAATCCAGCACTCCTTCACTCACTGTTCGAAGAGTAAATGATCCATTATTGACAGCAGGGATCCTCCAAAACTTCTTGAGCCTTGAAATCAATATCTGTCATTAAACATTAGAAAAATTGACATTTCTTTGTCAAAGGTTAGCACTGGTCAATGTTAACATAGGTTAAAGGAGATTAGAGAATAAAATGGGGAGAGAAAAATAGATTAAAAAATTTGTATTGCTTGTAATCCCAGGTAAACTGAGAAATGCATGCATTAAGATTGCAGATTCCTCCTAACCTCCTGCCCTTCTGCAGGGCTAAGGAATAGTGGTAAGAGACAGTGTCCTGAGAATTCTTAAGAAGTAAAAGTCCTAAGGATTTCCTAAATCCGTGAGGCATATAAATATAAGAATCAGTTACCAGAGGAGTGATATGTAAGCCATTATAAAAGACTTCTCACAATAATATTTGCAATTCCCTTTCACTTCTCTTTAATTACCAATAGGCAGCAGAATGAAGTTTTATAAACATGAACTGCAGAGACCACCTGGGTTCCAATGTCAGTTTTATCAATTACTATGTATGCTCACATTTAACTCCTTAACCTCTTTGGATTTTAGTTTACTCATATGTTAGTAGTAGAATGATAACAGTAGACCACATGAGAGTGATGTGTTAAATGTGATAATCTATATAATAAATAATCAAATGCTGGCTAGAGAAAAAAGAATATGTCAATAGCATCTAAACAATAAATAACTGCTCTGCTTAATACAGAGTTAGCCTTAAGGAAGTCTTGGTACTATTATTCAAATTTGTTGGTTTGGTCTCCTGCATGAAATATTTCCTTCATTCCTTATCATCAAAGTGTCTGAAATTTCATTAAATTTCATTTTATTTTTATGAGACTTTCTAATCTTTAAGAGTGTCTTGCAAAAATGGAAAGAGAAAAAAAACCTCTGTGGAAAAAACTAAGCTATTATTGTATGATTCATCAATTAAACAACAGATCTTATTGAGAGTTCATTGCCAGAGAGCCAGAAGAAGTCTTGTGGTAACAAGGTCTATGTTATGTGTAAGAAAGTAGCAGGAAAGGGACAAGTGAATCTAACAGGGAATGGGTGGGGTACAGTTTTCTCCAATAGCTCATGAATAGTTCAGGATACTTACTAAAGGTGGTAACTTTGGTAAGGATCAAAGTGAACAACGAACTGTGTATAGGTCAACTCACAACCTCTGTTTCTATAGCCCTTACTTATTAGGCTGAGATGAACTGGTTTCTCAGTATTTTGGTTTTCCTATATCCATGATACTGGTCTGCATCAGACTGTCCATCAAGCTGACTGTTAGTAATGCCATGTGTTGCTAGCTGGTACTGAAGTCAAGCTCATTTTTTTAAGTCTCCATCTGTATAAAGAAACCTACTATCTCAAGACCACATTGTGAAACCCAAGTGCCAGTCTACAATCAGGCTGTATGAGGACTTCATCCCACTGAGTCTTTCTCTGGAATGTTTTTTTTTCTTTACTTCTTCCCCAGTTTTCCGTTATCTTCCTCTGGCAACTGGTATTATTAGTGCCCCCTCTGCACTCAAATTCAGTATCCCTCAGATGAAGATGAAGTAATTTATGCCATATAAATCCTTGGAAAAATTTTCCCACTAGCTGCTACTCTTTGCCACATTTTCACACGCAACTCTGGGTTAGTATGATCAATACTGTGTAGTCCATGATTTGTAATAA
This sequence comes from Solenodon paradoxus, assembly GCA_004363575.1. NCBI lineage: Eukaryota > Metazoa > Chordata > Mammalia > Eulipotyphla > Solenodontidae > Solenodon > Solenodon paradoxus. The sequence goes on along the minus strand of RJWH01005770.1, from coordinate 56,150 downwards.
AAAGATCATGGTGCTATCAATTTATGATTAGATATTCTACCTGCAATTTAAGTAAGCAACCATTGTTTAGATATTAGTGCTGCTTTTTTATCAGCTATGATATGAAGGCATGGAAATTGTCATAGTCTTAGTTTACTATGATTGAAGTCCTTTTTCAACAAAAAAGGAAAGAAAACCGGCATACCTTCTATATTTTATTTTAGCAGTTACAAAGACTTCAGGGTCATTTTGACTTTAACAAGTAGGCAGAGTAGTTTCTGATACCACATTAACTTTATCCAGCAGATAATAAATGAAACATGACTTAGGCATTTTATGATGGTACATGGCATTGTACTGAGAAAAATTCTTAAGCAATCATCTCCAGAATGGTATGCTGGAAGAAATTGCAGATTCTAGTGATATATTAACTTTAATTATATGAGCAAATTAGGATGTACCTATATTTAATGCTGAGATTGACATGAATACTCTTATTCTGTAACTGTGTTAGAAGGTCTCATGCTGCCAAAGATTTGCAAGGTCTCCCGAGGAAGGGGAAGAATTGCATAAGCTGAAATGCACTGATATGCCTTAAGAAAATTATAATATATTGCAGTTCATGTATTTCAGATCAATGTACTTATGAGTCATATTATGTGATTTCAATTAAATACACCCATACAAAATGGGCATATGGCTCAGTAACTATTTCTTCAGAGCAACTGTTGATTGAGGGTAATACCAATAACATAAGCACAAATGAATAATAAAATGGAAGATGTGGCAACTCTCATACTTGTGATATGAGGTTTGTATCAGCTGTTGACTTATGTGATGTAATTAGCTTGAGAAAGCAGTTATCTAAGAACCAAGCAAAACAAAACTATTGAAAATACTGTTAGAAAAAATCTATGTCCATTATCATTGATGGTAATATATCATTCTCAGAATATATTTTGACTTGACATATTAGTGAATCATAATGGTTCATATACATAAATTATAAATAAGTAAATTTGCATATATTTGAACATATTCTCAAAAGCTTTTTATCATGTAGTGCTTGATCTCTGCTCTTATTTGTGGCTGTAGCTGTGGTTAGACTATTGGAGATTTAATCCTAAGTGTTGCTTAGATTAGAAAAATTCTTCTCCCTCTGTGTGTTCTCCCACTGTTCCTTAGTCTTTATCCTTCCTCATTCTTCTTTAGTTGCTTCCCCAGTTCCTTAGTCAAATTGCCTCCACATGCACTATCAAATTAGTAATTCCTTCCCTATATAATCAGTTATGTGCACTCATTAAGATCTCATAAGTTCTGTAGTCTGGCTCCCTACACTAATATTTATCTTCAAAGGGACTCTGTCCCCTTTTCCTAGAACATAATTGGATTTTTAAATAATCATAAAAAATAGTGACCTTATTAAACCAAGAATAGGACAAAATTGTTTTGCTAGTGATTCTCTAAACTGAAAAAATATTTGTTCTTATAGGCTTATAGTTTAATAAAAATAATTCTAATCATGTTGAAGCAATGATGACACTATTAACAGTAAAGTCAGTAATCATTCACGTAACTTTATTCAAAAAATACAAGATACTCTAAACAATAGATATCATAGTTTCATTACATATGAATAAGGACTTTTAAGTGAGTTGCATATAAAGAAAGAAAGAGAATTCAAATCAGTTTTGGAAGAAAAATTGACTCACGTAACTAAATAGTCCCAAAGGCATTTGGCATTAGGAAGGGATGGATCAAGAAATTACAGCCAGGACATTAGGAATCTGTCTGTCTATCTTGGTTCTCTTGTCTCTATGTTAGTGGTGTTCTCAACTTAGATTTTTCAAAATCCTGGTGAGGGTAGGCACCAACTCCTCTAGACTTGCATCTTACTAGCTTATCAGCCCTAGCAGAAAAGCTTTATTTTCCAAGAATGTCAGTTAATATTTTGAGGTTCACTATTATTAACCAGAACCTGGGTCACCTGCTTTTCTATGAAATAAGTGGAATGGTGTCACCTCATCCAAACCACATGAAGTGAGAGTAGTGCAGGAGCTTTATTTTTTTTTCTAAAGCAAAGTCAGGATATTACCAAAGGGAGTAACAATGGACTATCAGAATCAAAGATTCAGCTTCCTTATTATAGTATCTCTTGGGCTGAACATGACTTTATTGGGGTTGATCACTTGCTTTTATCATTCACATTGTTCTTTTCCTGTGAGATTCTGAGCTTTTCTTGAAAATAGAGACATGCTCTTCTTATTTGCATCGTGTCCTAGACAACAGAAACAGTGAGAGTAAAATAATAAAAAAGATCGTGAGCTCATATTGGGCTCATTCTGTGCTCCTCATTCTGTCTCTCTTTACAAGATAAATAATAAAGGAAAGAGCTAATTTTTTTTCAGAACAGAGGAAGAGTTCTAAGATACCATTGTCAGAACTGCAGAGTACCTTAAGGAGTCAAGGTCTTAATTTTTTGCTTGAATTTGTGACGATTCACCAGATTGTCAAGATCAGCACTTACCACCAGGAAGAAAAAAATGATGGAAAAAACTATACTCTCCTTGTATAGCCTTGTAGACAAAAGTAAAATATTTTTTTGCCATCTCTTCAGAAATCCCCCATCACTCCTTCCACTCCACTTATTGTAGTAGGTCTTTTTTTCATAACCGAGCATAAAAAAATATGTCCTAAAGTATGGAAGGTCAACTAGAACTACAGACTTCTAGACTTGAGAATAGGCACTGCTTTAAAAGCCATAGTCAGAGGAGCACACTTGTATCATCTTTAAGAATAAAAATGTTTCTATCATTCTTTAGGATTCATTCAAAGAAATGCTGAGTGGGATGCCATGTAATTTGCAAGAAGGTCCCGTGACCCTGGTGTACTGCTGAAAACTGCCTTGGACTTTCCAGCTAGTCACCAATTAAAGAAATAGGAGATGGGAGCAGGAAAATCATTACCAATGTTTTCAACTTCATTTAGTCCACATTGAACATATTATGATAGAAGTGTTAGTGTATCATGAAAACAGAATTATTGACAATTCTCAACAGTGACTGAAGCGTGTACTGGATGCTGAACACTCCTCCGTCCACTGACATTTTGCATACAGCCTGAACTGGGTGCAGGAAAGAGGAAGAAGAGTCAGAAGATGAGATTATCATCACAGGGATTTTTTTCTGCCTGTTTAAGCTGTCACTAGTTAATTGTATGCAGCTCTCCTCACTGTTGGTAAAGAAGGGTGACTGGAATTACGAATATGAAAACTTCAGACTTTTTAATTCATTTGTAACCAATGACTGATTGACTAGCACAACTGAGTTTGCATTTTAAATAGCTTTTTGGCCTGCTTCCACCACCTAATACAATACAGATAATTCCCTGACAGCGTGCCAGAGATAATGCAATTTTCATTGAGTTTCCTTAGACATATTTTATATTATCTACTTAAAAGAATCCTATTTCCTTGCTGTAATCTAATCTAACTTAAACCTGACTATCTTAAATGAGACAGTTTAAAGACAAAAGGATAAACTGGAGATCGGTCATGGTGCTCCCTATCTTTGCCTCCCCTGTGAGATAGCATCTTTGTATAATCGGTGTCAATAAAGAGGCCACCAAGGCCCTGGTGGAGTAGCAGTTAGACCAGACACAGGCCACACACCCCTGGGTTCAATGCCTGGGTTGCGGCAGGGGAGTGAGACACAAACAATGTGAACAACTAAATGGAAATAAAATAAAATGATCAAAATGCTTCTTCCTCCTCTCTCTTCCTGCCTGTCTACATACTTGTCTTCATTCCTGCCTGCATCTTTCCATAAAAAAAAAAAAAAGAAGAGCCACAGACCCCATCTCTGCATCTTTGTATCCCTAGAGATGTCTGCGGTAGCTTCCAGCTATTTCTTTGGATGTTTCCAGTTATTATACTCACAGAAAGATCTCAAGGGAATGTTTAGCTCATTTCCCTCCCTCTAGGAGGACCCACATTAGGACTGTTTCAGTCACCCTTTCCCGATTTATAAATTCAACCTCTCTCTGACCAACCCCATAATGCATCGTGGTATCCATTACCCTTTTCTGTCTGGAAGTTCTTCTTTTTATCTGACCTAAGTAACTGACAATGTAACAGTGTTCACTTTTCCTCAGTGAAGATTTAAAGTACCAGCTTCCTTTTCATGGAAGGATGTAAGGAAATAGTTAAGTTACTCTTTGGTCTTTCTTGGCAAAACTGTTCCATTTCCTTCTTCTTTTTTCCTTTTAAACCTCAGTTTTGAATATCCGTTAGTCTGTTATCTGCTCTTCTTGGTCCCCATCTGATTCTGAATGTGCTTTGAATTTTAGGAACGCAGAATTGTTTCTGATTGTCATAGACGAAATAGGTACAGGTTTGGACTACTGAGCAGTCAGATAGTCAGTGTGACTGAATCATGCAAGTAGCTATCTAACCTACAGAGTCAAATAATGTATCTTTGGATTTGGAGCAACACTGAACTTGGAGATTTGCATTCTTTATCTAATAAAAATAATTAAAAACGTCCCAGAGTCTTCCAGAAAAATAGTTCCACCTCTCAGTAGGGATACAGTGCTTTCCCACTCAGTCATATGTCACCGCAGTGGCAGGCACGTTTTTCAGTAGCGCAAGGGCAGTGATTTCCATTTGCAGGTCGGTGAGAGTTTGGTGGAGGGGTTCCCTGTTATTGGTGTTCAATTTTATTTTCATTTACCAACTGGGCATGCTCTAATATTGTCATGAAAATAATGCTATGCCTATAGCCCTCAGGAATGTCTTCTTTTCAGACTAGTCATTTACATATTTATAAGCAATTTAGTGCTTATGTGTCAGGCACTGTTTTATGCATGTTACACATATTAGTCAATGTAAATATCCTGAATATTGCAGGAGGTCATTACCAATACTAGCCTCATTTTACACATAAGAAATGTGTAATACAGAGTTAGTAAATGATTTGCCTGAAGTCACAACACTAATAAGTAGCAGGGCAGAGATTTAAACCCAGGCCATTGATCCCAGAACCTGCCTGCTGAACTTCTGTACTTCTCTGACTTTTTAAAATTTCTTCTAGATCCTTCATTCCAAATCTACCATTTTCCAGGTAGGCCTTGTTTTTCACCTTACCTCTTGTTTTTCCTGTAATTGTCCCTAGTGTATACAACATATTCAAAGCCCATGATTTGGGCAGGGAAATGATTGGAAGAAATTGTTCTGCCGAAATGCCAAGCTCTCTTTTACTTAGTGCATTTTGTAATTGTGTTTTCTTCCCCCACCTTCATTACAATGGGAAGTTTCTCTCCAACTGCTTAATCAATTGCTTTTCCAATTGGGTAATTTTGTTCATTGCTTAGATGTCTATAATTTGCACAGGTTGAGAGCCCTGTATGTTATGCTGCCTGCAGTACCTGTCCACTTGGGATGAGTCAAAAATGCCCCAGATCACCTCTAAAAGAATTATGGTAGTGGGGCAGATGATCTTGTAAAAACAGAGATTTCTGGGAAGGAGATGCAGCAAATGCATATATTAGCAAATGAGGTAGCAAGCTGACATTCAGTGATTCTGATGCAAACCTAAGTTTGAAAGTCACTGTCCCAGGAAACCTTGTGAATGGCCAGACTGAAGAATAAATATAGAACTTTTGAAAAAATGCAGATGCCTTAGCTCCACCCTCTGTAAAAGTTGTACAGTGGTGTTCTGGAATGTTTAACTATAACCATCTCTTTAAAAGCAAAAAAAAATCCCTTTAGTTTGTAGCATTTGTTGATTTTAGTTGATGTAAATACTTTCACTATGCTTTATTTCCAACTCTATATGTGAGGTTGCTGAGCGTAGAGTTGTTGAGACATGTCATGTGCACCATTGGTTATTGCAAGCCAGTCCAAGTTGACGACTGTGCACTGGATTGATACATGTGAGAGGGTGTGAGTAGGAAGTGGCTAGCACCTAGGAAGAAGAAGGGAATTAATTACAGCTAATAAGTAGCAGACCTGGCATTTAAACCCAACTCTTTCTCATTCCAAATCCACACATTTAACTCCTACATTTTCTATGGCATCGCGCATGCTATAACCATTCTTTCCCTCCAGTGTTGTCTGAAAAATCTGCCTATTCTTCAAGGCCCAGCTCAACTGCAGCTTCCTCCTTGAAGCCTTCCCTGTTTCATTTTCTCAATAGATGTGTCCTCTTCCATTACTCTGGGATGGGCTATGAAGGGGCATTATTATTGAAGGTATGCTCTTTAAGCACACCTACCCTGCTTAAGACAGGGTAGCGTGGTACAGAAAAATAACACTGACAGGAAATGGGCTTTGGAGCCAGACATACATGAACTCCAACTGCACCAACAATATTTATCATGTATCTAGAGAGGGTGTCACCTTTCTAAGCCTCAGTTTCCATAGCTGTAAAATGGGGATAAGATCAACACTGGAAGATAATTGTAAATATTAGTAATCATTTTGAACTGGAAAGCAGGTGAGAAATAGTACTGGTTTTGAAGTCAGCAAGTCCTGGGTCCTATATATTTTCTCTAAATTCTTCTTAGCAATTGAATAACTCCTTTAGTTCATTTTCTCCCATCCGTCTTTATTGTAGGCAGATACAAGACCATTTGGCACTTTTAACATTCTGCCTGTGATTGCGTACGGAGATGCTTTCATTTATTAAGTTCATTTTATATTATCAAAAATGTCTCAGGTGACTGTTTTGCTAAACTTTCTGCAACTACGCAATATGAATGACTCTCCTGCCTAACCTCAATAATAACCTCCTCTCCTTCCAGTCTCCATTAACACTCTCTTTGAGGGCTTTCCAGTCTCTGTCCACTGTGAAATCTCAAAACCAGTACCACATAGTTTATGTTTTTATAATGGCATTATCTCCCCTTTAATGTTCCTAATAAACTACCACAAAATGCAATATCCTCCCACCCCTTATGCAGGTGCTCATGTTCTGGCAAAGTAATGCCCTGCCTGCTAGATAGTTCAAAGAAATCATGAGAAGACACAGGTAGCAAGGACATGGCTTTTATTGTACTCATGACAGGGGTTGCCGATGGAGGTAGGTAGGACAATATAACCACCTCTCCTAATGTCTGGCCTGGCATGCTTTCTTCACCCAATGGTGGCAGGTTGGGTAAGTTACTGCAAAGTTATCACACTTCCAGCAAGGAGAGGGGCTCTTTTAAAGGGAATATCAGCAGAAGGAAGGCAGTGAGAGGGCAAGAATAGCTAAGTGGGCAAAAAGAGAGAACAGTCGAGTAGGCAAAGACAGCAACATTACAGGGCATTGCAGAGCAGGACATCTTGGGTACGGTCAGTATAGGCAGAGGCAGTTATCATCTCAGAAAGTCCATATGTCACATTCAGGGTCCCTGTTCAGCGCTGGCCAGTCACAGAGCCCATTGTCAAATTTGGGCTTGGGTCATGGTCTCATGTTACTCTACAGACTCCACAATTGCCCCATGCCCAGAATAATGATTAGTAATCGTTTCTAGGAGCTGCTAGTCACTTATTATGTGCAGAACAAGTGGTGTTATTATTATTGTTTTATTTGCCTGATACCAACAAATGCTTCTCATGGCTTTGTACTCTTATTTGTTATCAAATACCCAGCCTATAGTGTAGCTTTCTTTTTATCAACCTTGAATACCATTTATCCACTCTGCTAACTAAAGGGGCAGTATTTGAGCTTGTTTTGGTGATCTTAGCCTTGCCCAGAGCTTTGGTCAGGCTTGCTAATCCATGCAGGAGCTCTGTTCGTAGTTACCCTTTGCCGTGTTAAGCTGTAAATGGCTGATTTGCCTGAAATCCCCTTGATCCTCCTGTCTTATCTTCTTTCTGTCTATCAGGGAGATGAGAAGCTAGGGAGAGAGAAAGTTGGAATTGACATGACCCATGCTTTACAGTAACAGTATGTCAAAACTCACTGTCTATGCACTATAGTCTGCTCGAGTGACAGTCAGGCTCAGAGGGCTGATAAGTGATAATGAGATTGCCAGGGAAACTGCCAGTACCAGTCCATCAACTTAGCCTTTAGCCTATAGGCAGAAGAGAGCCAGATGTATCTGGAATTCACAAGCTTAAGTCTGAATCGTCCATGTGATTACCGCTAAGATGGCATGCTGGAGGATATTTAACTTTACGTAATTCCACAGTGTCTTAAACCTGTCCAGGAGGTACTTCTATATACTAAGGCACTATTGAAGGCTTCTACTCAAAGTATAACAACTGTGGATAGAGTCATTATCTGTTGATACCTGTGCAGAAAAGAATTTCTTACTTGTCAATCATTCAATAATACTGAGGGGTATTCAGGAAAGTGAGGTTTAAAACTTTAGTCAGAATGAGTTGATTAGATATCAGAACTGGACAGAAGTTAATAGAGCATTTGAATAATACTGTATGAGAGGAGGATATTGTTGAAATATTTGTAAAAGGAAGTCTGGCCATTTTGAAATGCAAGTGTTTTGGCTCTGGAGACAAACTTTCCAGACTTTGCCATTTTGTCTTCAGGATGAGTCTGGGTCCCAGGCATGGAACACATACCTGAATTGCTAAGTAGCAAGTGTGATTTCACTAGCTTTGGGCTTGAACTGAGAAACAGCAGATAATGATGTGACAATACTTAGACATATTTTATGTACTTGCTTGACAGACCAGGGACGGGGGGCGGGCGTCACAGACCTGTATTCCAACAGCCTTTTTAAAGACTTGCCCTCCCCACCTGAGGATGCAGGGGTCTTGGGGGATATCACTGAGACAGAAGTCAAGATTTCAATAACATAGTAGGATGTCAGTGCTGACCCCAGTTTTTGGAGCCTCTGTATGAAGAGAGTAGTAGATGATGAGGGTAAGGATCAGTATTACATCTGGCTCTACTTAACTTCTTCCCAGCCATACTCAAAGTTCAAAGGAAACATTTTCATTTTAATTATAATGAAGTGAAACTTGTGAGGAATGTTTTTTCTCTCCATGTAATTCCAATTTTTCTCTCAACAAGATCTGAATAACTGGAAATTATCTCAGAAGAAAATTTCAGATCAATTTACCAAAACCAAGCAACCATACTCAGTCTTCCCTCATTGACTTCATAATAAAGACAAAATGCCAGATATGTGAACCTTCTATGACATGACTGAAGGTTGACATTTATGACAAAAACAGTGTCCCTTCTAGGGGAAAAGAAGTACCTCTATAGAAATTCAACATCATTAATCCTCATTTAGTCCATTTGTTATCTTGTCCACTTCTTTCCATTCTCTCAAGGGATGATATTATGCTTATTTTTCCCTTCTTGCTTCAGGTGCAAGATCAGTTCCACTCCACAAATATTATGAATCTATAGATAGTTACATTAGTTATCATTTATTATCAACTGAATATGTACCGGATGCTTTAGGTGTATTTTCTCTTAAGTTCTCCCGACAGCTCTATGAAGATGAAACAGTCTCTGCACAGAGAGGTCAAGGAAGTTGCTCTTGGTCACAAGTAGCAAAAGTAGGACTTTAACCTAGTTTTGTCTGGTTCACATGCCAAAGCTCTTTAATACTGTAAGCAAAAATCTTATAAGGGAAGTATTATTATTCACATTTACAAATGACGAGACAGAGGCAGAGAGGAGCTATGTCACTTGTCTGAGGTCATAGAAGGAATAAGTTGTAGGGGCAGGATTTAAGCCCTGGTAGACTTCAGAGTACATGTACTTTTAACTGTTATGCTCCACTGACTCTGTGACAGCAATCTCTAATTATTACATGGGAATAAATAGATAAAGAACACATAGTAGTGTGACTAGACATGGGAAACTAGAACTGGAAGCTTGGGGAGATGAGCATGGGATTGGCAGATATCATAATTCAGGTGGACTAAAGGAATGCTAGAAAAGTTACAAGGGCTGTCCTGAATTGAGCAGAAAATTCTTCCTTTTCTTTGTTTCTTGAACTGTCAGTTGTGATTTTCTTACCCACTTACTTAGATTACATATTATAGGAGATTAGGATCTTTCACCACAGCTTAATCTCCAACCCTATCCTCTAACTTCCTCATTCCTTGAGGGGAAATGAGCTATGCTCTAACATTCTTATCCTGATTTTCAGGAAGGAGAGATGTGGATATTATCACATTCCCCACCACCACCATTCATAAAACAGCAAGAAGGATAGTCAGCCACACAACAATCCTCAGCTTCTTTTAGACTATGAAGTAATAACAGTACAGTAAGACTGAATCACCTCTTTGAATTCAGAACAGGCTTCACTTCCTCTTCCCACTGGTCACCTAAGTCACCTACCAACCATACACCTGCCAGCAGACTGTGAAATCATAAAAAGGTCACAGTGGGTGTATGTGAACATGTGGCAGAAAGGAATCTCAAGGACAGAGCCAACATCATCTTCTCTGAATTGTTTGGTTGATTTATGCTGTGGTTATAACTGAGTTGAAATGGTCTTCTGGGATATGACTTTTTCATGCTGGAAAAAACTCAGAAGATACTGAAACAAATTCTTCTGATCCTGAGTCCTATTGTAGTCCTGAACGCAAAGAGAAATTCTCAGTCTGGGCATGACTGAGCTCCTAGAAGCCTCATAGGGAGCTAGCTGTTTGTTACTGAAGAAGTATTAGCAAAAAAAATGTTGTTGAATGATCTAAATCTCCTTATTATCATTTTAGAACTTGGATTTTATTTATTGGAAGACTTCCCCAATAGTCATAATGATCCATTGATTGTGACTTCAGCATCAGATAAAATGTCAACTGTGTGACTTCAAGCAATTCACCTTATCTTTCTGAACTTTACTGCTGTTTTTGGCCTGTCCAACAGGCTTAATAATACTTTTCTTACAGATATGCAGTGAGGATTAAGTGAAATATCATAAGCAACCAGCGTAGTGCCTTGCCACAGAGTAGATCTTCAACAAGTACCAATTCCCTGGTCCTCATCATTCTGACCTTATTTGACAAAATGACTTGGGTATTTATTTGCCTAAAATACAAAAACTTTCTCCAATAAATAACAAGTGGTTACTTGGTTAAGTATTTCACTCTATCTTTTATAACATAAAGGCTAAAGTGTCACCTTAAATAATTTTATTCCTTTATTTTCTTGGGTCATCAGCTGTACACAGGTAAGACATGGCCATGGAAAAGAGAAAACAATGACTCTGAGAACCAAAAGCTAATTCATGTAAAATTAATTGAATTTCCTAGGGTGAGGGAGGCGGGGTGTAGACCTTGCTCCTCACTGCCATGGTATCATCATTATCATATATTTTCGAGGCTGGGAGCACCTGAGTTTTTGGTGTAAATACAAGAGTGTTCTCTCCTTAGTTATAGTCAGTTCCTGAAATAGTGTTCTCTTTGCCCAGGTTTGTACACAGAGGTCACTTGGGACAAGGGCTGTAAGCCACAAGTCATCCTTGAATACCACTCACACACCTCTACTCACTACCCTTCCTTTGTCTTTGCCAGGGCAAATGAGTGACTGAAGCCCGGTTGATGGGCTCATTTTTGTACTTTAGGAAATTCGATTTTTGTCTCCAAGCAAGTGGATTCAACATCATTTCTACCCACAACCTTAGTATATTACAAACCTGTATGATTTGATTTATCACTCTCAATTTGATGATTACTTTATCCTTAATGAATCAAGGAAACAAGAGTACACTGTCAAACTTCGATGATTCTGGTATAGTGACTGCAGTATGTGACTGCTTTTATTCACTCTGACCTTGAGGTTTGGCTAGTATTTATCCAGTGTGCAGATAGGATTGACTTCTTGGATGTGTTGGGTCTTTTGCTTTTAAAGCTTATGATTCTAACTTGCTTAGTTCCAAGATTTAGGTACCTTTTATACTCCAAGATGTTTCTGGCATCAAAACTGAGAAATATCATCATGGTCTGATCATAGAATTATTAGTTACAGATGGTATCAAACTGAAATGAATAGATATCTCAGTTCTGGCTTCTCTAAGACCTACCACTTGCCCTTCACAATTCATATTAGTGGACTCAGCCAAGGACCAATTAAAAATGGCTATTCTAGATCAGAATGCAGTCTCCTTAGAAGCAAGTGACATGAGCACATCCCAAATGTGAGTCAAATCTACCATGTATTCAATAAAAAGTATGGACATCAGTATCTAGATCTGAAATTCTAAGATGCTTCTGCTAAGTTCCCAGAATGCCTTAATCCTTCTAAACAGCTATGGATTAACAGTTGTTTCCTTGGTTTTGACCCAAAGAAACTCCCACAATTGGCTTTATTGCCAGGACTGCTGTCTGTTTTAGAGGCAGACTGTGTGTCCTAATGTGTTTTCTGTGAAGGCAGGATTGGTCACATAACCTGTCATGGAATTGAGTCCCAGAGCATAAACATTTTTTCTCAATCTATTGTGCAATATCTTTCTAGTTATTGTGACTTAAACAAAAGTATAAATAATAGTTGCATCCAATAAAAATGCCAAGACAATTCAGAACTCTATAAAGCCAAATTCTCACTGAAAAGTTGGGCCTGGCACCCTTCCCAGAATGTCAATAGATTGGCTTTATTGATACATCAAAGAAGGAGTCATTTCTGAGGTGAGAATTCTGACTTGCTCCCACTCTGTCCTTGGCTGTTTAAATGTGGGAAACATTATCATGAACGTATTGGGAAATCTTAGCTCCCAAGAGTGTACTCACAAATAAAGTTGAGGAAATGATCCATTTTAGAGCTTCAAATGTTTGTCGAAACAGATCCTTACAAGTACTCATAGAGAATCATGCAACCCAGACTAAACAAATGATTTTGGCAATGGATGAAGCTATTGTTTTGGAGTTGGGGTGGAAAAGAGATGAGAGGAGGAGAGGCAAAGTGTGAGCAATTTATACTTCTAAGTTGTCTCAAGTGCCAGGGAACAGAAGAGAAGGTTTGAATAAACCTTACAACTCACCTAGCATGTTATTTTTGTATAATTTTCATGAATTAACTTGAGGAACCCTGTGTCACAATAGCGTTCTCTCAAATATGGTTTGTCACTTCCTATTTTTTTCATCTAAATATGTGATAAGACCTCTGTAAGCCTTGGATTCCTCATTAAAAAAATGAGGATAAAGGGATAATAGTACCTACCTAACAAATTGTAAGGATTAAATGTCCTCCTCTTCTCCTTCCCCTGGTATAGTAACTACTCTTCACTGTCCTAAGTATACCCAGATGTATATTCTTTCAGAGAAACCAAAAGGTAGGAAATTTAGAATGCCTAGCTTCAAACCATTGTCAGTCCCAGAAATCAGCAGAGAAACCAGAGACATCGGTTTAGGAGTCCAGACTACGTGGTGGATAAGAGAGCAAAGCACTATTGTGATAGATAGAATAAAGCCTCATTCAAGCCAAGTATTTCCACATCCTAATTCTGTAATCCATAAAAGGATTATACATATGGGTGAATAAATACTGATCTGGATTATCTGGTTGGGGTCAATGTCATTACAAGAGTCCTATAAGAGAGAGCCAGTGGGTCAAAGGCAGAGGAAGGCAATTTGACAACAGAAATAATTGTTGGAGTGATGCAATTACTGGCTTTGAAAACGGAAGAGAATAATAATCTAAGAAAACCCAGGAAGTCCCTGTAAACTGAAAAAAAACAACAACAACAAAAAAACAAGGACATTGATTATTCACTAGAGCCTCCAGAAAGAAAACATAAAGCCTAGAATGAAACAATCTCTAATAAATAATTCTAGATTTCAGGACAGTCTCCCCTTAATCAGCACTAGCCTTCTGTAGTGTGAGGTCAGCTGCCAAGATGATATTATTTCAGGGGCATCAAAGAGGACAGTTTGGCATGTAAGAATTCACATCAGAATCATGGAAGGCATGTGTGGTTTATTCAAAGATTAGTACAATTAGATAGTGTCCTATGGAACTATGATTTACTGTGTAACTATTCCATTCCTGCAGCTCACAGAGTATGCAAAGACTAGACTTTTGCTCTGGGATTTCTCTGAGGATCAGGGTAATGACCTTCAACTTGATATATTTTGAAATTGTGTGACCTCTGAAGGGTAAATTCACAAGAGAAGAATTGCAAGAAGTAGGGTAGATGATTAAGATTTGATAATTGGTAACTTCTCTAATAATTAGCTCCTACATCACTCTAGTAAAAAGTCCAAAATAAGGAATAAATAGAGATTTTTCTCCCTCTAAAATTCTCAGTTGTTATATAGCCTTTCAAACTCTAAGGAAAAATTATTCTGAATATTGCTAAAATGGAAATATACAATCTGCATACATTTCTATTATAACTCTTATATAATACATGTATCTATATATACAAATATATATTACTAAAAAATTACTGTTCCTTATTCAACAGTGTATGTTCAGCATTTAGCATAGAGAGAGGGCACTTACTACATTTGTGCTTAATGAATAAGTAACAGTTTTTTTTTTGGGAGTCAAAAGATGCTAAGAGAGTCCCGGTAAGATTGAGGCATGAGAAAAGTTAGAAACCATGATATATTGCAGGAATATGTTATGCTTTCCTAGACTAAAGAAGGTAGTTTACCACAGATTGCATAATGACCACTTCTTCAGAGAAACTCCTGTTTCACTAACCGGCACCTACCATAAAAAAAAAAGATATGTCCCTTATTTTCCATTGAGACAAATTAAAAATACAGAAAAATATAAAGAATAATATCCACACCCTAATCAGTCCTATAATTAACTATTAGCATTTTGTCTTATTTAACTTTTGTCAATTTTTAGGCAATATTATTCCAAAATTAAGCTAATGCCCCCTTTATCCACAACTTGTCATTTTCCTCCATATTAGAGATGAGTAATATACATCATACTTTTATACACATTGCCATAAACAATGAATTACTGTGCATAATATTTTTGCATTTATATATTTGACATCCTACTTTATTTACTTGATATTTTACTATTTTCATTTCTCACTTTTTCTTAAGATATGCCTATGGTGATATATTCAGATCTAGTTCATTCCTATAATTGCTTCAGTATTACACCTAAAAGTATACCAAGTTTAATTATTCTATTCCCTCTTAAGAGACAACTAGGATATTTTCACTCTTATTGTTATAAAAATGACTGCTGTGATGTTCTTTTTCTTTTTTTCTAAAAGAAAGGTACAGGCAGTAATGAAGGCAAGCAGAGGCAAGCAAGCAGGAAGAGAGAAAAGAAGCATTTTATTTTATTTAGTTCATCTTGGTTGTTCTTGCTGGCCCCAGGATGCAAACCTGGAACTTTGGTATGTATGTGGACTACACCCAACCCATACTCCACCAGGGCATGTCAGAATGTCTTTTTTCCAAACAATGTGGAGCTATCTGATTTCTCACATTTCCCTCTTGCAAATAAAAATTCATGGACTTAAGATATCAAACAAGGAATTTCCTAAAGGAGGAAAAAAGAAGGCAGACTACCTCAGGGACCTCAGGACTTGAGGAACAACAAGCAATGATTTTTTGCTGTTTTCTTTTTACTCCCCCCCATGTATCTTTTTTCATCCTTTCTATCTTAGAGAGGGTAGTAGGCTTCAACATGGAAACAACAGGTGCAGCCAAAAGAGCTCCAAGAAAAGGTCTGAAGCTTCTAACCAAAGCACTTGGAAAAGGGTGACCTAATAATACTAAAGTTTTTTGTCAACACTTTCCTCACTCCAGCTAAACACCAATGAAAAAACCACATCCTGTACCTGTGGCTTCACTGGGGTCAAACAGAAGCTCATTTTCCACCCTACCCTCCTGTTTTGCAGAAACAGGTGGCTATGCTCCACTTTCTAAACTGGGGACCAGTTTTTCCAAGTAAACTCCACTTGGTAAAAGCAGGTAGTAGTACACTCTGCCCCCCACCCAGGTAGTATTGACAAGAAGAGTAAGAAGCTGATCTTCCACTCTCCCATCCCTCTGTCTCCTACTTCATAAAGATAGGTAACATACTGATTATCGACCTGGGGTGGTATTGGCAAGACTGAGCAGTAGAGGACGGAGTTTTCATCCCTTTACTAGCAGAATCATATGACACTCAGAGTCTTTCCTCTCACAGGCAGTGGAACCCAATGGGGTGGTGGGCCTCTACTTCTCAATATCAACAAGGTAAGATGAAAACAGGCAAAGTAGGGCTAGTAAGCACCCCCATCTACCCTTATGTCAGCAGGGCATGGTAGAGAGACCATTTGGGAGCTGAGTATACATCCCCACCTAGTAACAATGAAGCTGAATAATGGGGTTTAAGTTAGGGAAAGCAACATTTTCCTTTTCCTCCTTCTTGGTGTCAATTGACCCAGAAGGGAACTGAACATCTACTCACACATGACAGCATCAAGGCAGAACATGATACAAGATGACAAGAGTCTGCCCTCTAGTTCCTCCCTAGCCCTTTATGTCAGTAGGATCCAAGAAAATTGCTAAACTTATACAACCACTTGGTGTAAATTAATGTCTGACATTCACTGAGAGGTTATCAGTAGTATTAAAAAGGAGATTTACCTTCACTCCATCATCTGTAATGGGGTGATGTCATTTAGCTCCTCCTTTTGCCAAGGTTGTATTAGCAGGCCCAGACAGAAGCTGAACACAGATTCTCACCCATACCTGCACATTGTATTTATATGTGGTAACTGCCGGCTAGAAACAGCATTAAATAAGATCCAGAGTCTCACAACATAATACCCAAATTTTCTAGAATATAATTGAAAAGCAATTATTACAGTAAAAATCAGAAAAACTACAAACTGAATAAGAAAAGATAATAGACATTAACAGCAATATGATGAGTATCTGGAATTATCTGACTCGGATTTTGTAATAACAATCATAAAATGATTCATTAAAAAATAACAAACACTTTAAAAGAAATAAATAAAACAACTCTTTAAAACAAATGAAAATTATATATTGTCAGCAATTAAATAAAAAATATGAAGAATAATTCAAGGGATATTACAGAACTTACCAGTACAATAACTGGGAGAAAAACTTCCTAGCCAGGCTCATTGATAGATTGTAGATACCAGAGGAAAGAATCAGTGAACTTGAAGACAGATCAATGAAAATTGCCTAATCTGAACAACAGAGAAAACATTGCCCAGAAAATATTGATCACAGACAATGAACAATAATAAAAGATCTAATATGTGCACTGTCGCAGTCCTAGAAGTAAGGGAGAGATAGTAGAAGCTCAAAAAAAATTGAAGAAACGTCAAAATCTTGACAAATCTGAGAAAAGACATGAACAAATCTACAAATTTAAGAAACTAAGTAAATCTCAAACAGGATAAGCCTTAAAAACAACCCAATCCAAGTTCTCATGATAATTAAAATTCTAAAAACTAAAGACAAGACCAAATCTAAAAAGAAACACCAAAATATGTATCTGGATGAATGATTCAAATATCAGTGAATTTATCATCTGAAGTCATGGAAGACAAAACGAAGTGGCACTGAAGGAATTGTCAATACCAAATTCTATTTGCAGCAAATATACTCTTCCAGAATGAAAGGGAAAGGAAAACAGTTTCATATTAAGAAAAACTAAAAGAATTTGTCACCAGAATACCTAACCTTCAAAAATGACTAAAGGAATTTTCCTAAACAGAAATAGAATGATAACAAATGGAGAATAACACTTCAGGAAATAAGAAAACAATGAAATAGGTAAAAATAGGGCGAAATATGATATACTGACCCTCTCCTCATTAGAGTTTTAAAATATTTGATGATCGAAGCAAAAATTATAACGTTACCTGATTGTGGTTCCCAGTGTATTTATGAAATACTTCATATATATGTGTGTGTGTGTGTGTGTGTGTGTGTGTGTGTGTGTGTGTGTGTGTGTGTGTTTAAGGAAAGGTACAGGCAGGAATAATGGCAAGTAGGTAGGCAGGAAGAGAGAGGAAAAAGCATTTTAAATTATTTATATTTATTTGTTCACATAGTTGTTTCCCCCAAGACCCTTAACTCAACCCAAGGGTTTGTGGCTAGTTCCTTTGGAGACTATTGACTTAACCATTACTCCAGCAGGGTTTATCATTATATTTATACTTTAAAAGTAGAAGCAAAGATAATTAAAGGGATGTAAGGTAGAGCATACAATGGAGGTAGGAAAGTCTATTCAACAAATGGTGTTGAAAAATCTGGAAAGATACCTGCAAAAAAAATAACATAGAGGTCCCATATCACCATACACAAAGGTTAACTCAAAATGGATCAAAGACATGAGATTTTCATCACCTTAAAAATAAATCTCTACCATTAGCAGTCATTCCCACTCCACCCACTACTCATCCCAGCCCTAGGCAAACACTAATTGACTCCCTGTATCTCTAGATTTGTCTTTTCTTATCATTTCACATAAATGGTATCATACAGCATTGGTCCTTTATGATTAACTTTTTTCACTTAACATGATTTTCCAAAGTTCACCAATATTATGACATGTCCCCTCATTTTAAGTTATAGTTTACTGGGCTCATAACATGGTGCCAGTAACTACGGCAGGTTTATTGAATGCTTCCTTCAAATGTTTTTACTTTAAAATAATATTTTGAAGAGAAATAAATTATATTTAATATAGATGAAGAAAATAAAATTCAAAAAGGTTAAAGATTTTGTTCAGTGAGCCATACTTAGTAAATGACTGAACCAGAAATCAAATCCAGGGCTGTTGCCAAAGTTCATATTCTACTGCATTATGCCACTTTATTGTTCAAGACAAAGTGGATCTATTCTAGAAGACAACTTATAATCTGCTCAGTGACCAGGAATGATTATTACTTTCTATAACAATAATACTTGAGAATTCTATTGTCTTCAGTTTGAGTTGGTTCACTTCAAAACACGAAGTACTTATTCCTTCCAAGCAATGAAAACTGAATATACAAAATAAGCACTCCCATACCTTTCATTTGTGATCAATTCTATGGCATCTAAACAAATTTAGTGAGTATTCTTTCCCATCTATTACAAAGATGTTAAGCATCTTCAAACCCATGAGGTTTTAGATGAAAACAAACTATATTTACTTTATACTATACATAACAGTGATTTATCTAAATTGTCATGCTTAATCAATATGAGTGAAATACATTGTTTGTTGCAAGTAACTATAATTATTTCTAAGAGCAACTTGCAAGTTTCAGGGAAATTTGATATTGTATATTGCAATTTGTGTAGTCTCTTTAAAAATATTTTTTGAAGTGGCAAAGGGAGCATTTAAAAATTTCCTCCCAGAGACTTGCAAGCAGAAAATTTGTTTAACAAATAATGTGAGTTGGAGAAAGCAGCTTAGGTAGCTAGAAATTTGGTGGGTACTTTGATATTCTTAGATTGTCAGATACTGTAAACTTTTCAGGTAATTTGCTGCTTTGAACCAAAGCACAATTCCTTCCCCAAGCTCCAACAACTTTTTTTTTTGTTGTTTTAAGTGCTGCCTAACAATGGCTTTCATTCTTCAACTCAACATTCTGCACCATCTTTTAAGAGATTGCCTATCTTGACCAAAGTGGCTCATGCAGTATAGTGTTCTTATTACTCCTGCAGGAGCAGGACTCTGGAGAAAGCACCCTTGGCATTGGAATAGGAAGGAAGTGAAAAAGTGCAATCAGAATCATCACTATATTTCTATGAAGTTTCTCTTCTGTAGAAGACTGACTGGCCCATGGTGCTTCAGCCTTTAAATGTTGAGAGTGAAGTAGACCATTTAAATGGTTAACACCACTCTAAATTTTCACAGGAAAGAAACTGCAGTGCTTTATTGTGTGGACAGTGCCTAGTATAGTGCCACATGCAGATGGAGGCTTGCTTGGAGTTATTGGATCATATAATAATCGGTCATTTTCCCTCTGTGTGCAGATCTCTCAGGAGAAAGAAGACTAATCAGAAGTGTTTCTATGTCTACATATTTAGAATCACACAAAAAATGCAATTAATCATCAACATTTTGGGTTATTATGAGGAGTGGAGAACATTTAAACCCCAGAGGGATAATATCATATCTGTAGCTTATTTTCACTTAGCCCACAGGTCAGACATTAGAAGAATATCCAACTTATGTGTTTAGTTGGGAACATAATTATGAAATTCAAAGAATTTTGTGCATGTATTTAAAAAAAAGATATTTTTAATGCAACATCTTTACCATGGCAAAAAATGGAGTAATGATAATGACAATAAATGTGCTGCTGCTGATTAGGATAACCATAATAATAGCTACCATGTATTGAGTACTTAGTAAGTGCTTGACACTGCCTTAAGTGCTTTACATAAAACAACTCACTTAATCCTCAAAAAGACTCATTTCAGCTATAGTATTCCACTTAGGGATGCTCCTTAAATGAGAAAAAAGGAAGTATTTTAGGAGTGCCTGCACTGTTGAACATTAAATTACATTCTGTCATTTTCACTTATTGTTAAAATAGAAAGGATTCTACCTATTTTCAAGATATAAAGGATTCTATTTTCTTTAAAAAAATTTATTGTGCTAGATCTTTGTGGCACTTTGAGCAACAACAAGTTCTTTCTGTCTTTTCTGCTGCCTCTGCCTCCAGCCTTGTGCTCATTTCTTTATTTTCTTTCATCCTCCTCTTCTTTCTTCCTTTAGTCACATGTATAGAAAGATTAAAAGACATTATTTGTGCCATGAGACCTGTTTCTGTGGGCCATTTGAAAATTTCTGAATTATTAAAGGAATTTTTCAGTCTGCACAATATTTAGAGTAAGTAAACTAGATCTGGATCCAATCATGGTTTATATCAGGTTACTTTTGACTATGACTATTTTTCGCACTTACGTGGATAATATGCAATGTTTGGGATCTATGTGTTAGAATTGAGGATAAAGGATTAAAGGATTCAGTAGGACTCTGTATTGAACTTTAAGTCTGGCACTACACTTCTAAAAATTTACAGCCATTCATCTCAGTCCGCATCCCTCAGATACCTGGTGATGATAAACCAGTATAAAATAGCCTTTTATTTTAAAGCGGATATACAGTTTAAAAAAAAAAAAAACCAACAGCAATGCCCTGATGCCTAAAAGAAAACAAGGTACAGTTCAACTTCCAAGGACTAAATTGGTGAAGTTATAAGCATTATAGTAAAAAATGTGTATTTGAACCTTATGAAAATGAGATACACTGAAGCATAAAAAGTGAGAATCAACCAAAGTATACCTAGAGAGGCAGATCAATCTCTGAGCTTTCTGCCATCTGAGCTCTGGGAAATGATTTAAGTGGAACCTTTTCCTTACTACTTGCTGCTGTACTTTTTGTTATAAAAGATAAACAACATCTCTAGATACAATAAAATATACCAAAAATAAATGAGTTTAAAGTAGCAATTTTGTATCTTCTCGCTTGCTCAAATTATTCCAGGTGTCCTATAGTATGATGTCATGTTATTAAATAAAGGAAAACAGAAAAAAAGCTTTCTCATAAGCTATGAGCTCATTCTTCTCTAAGTTCAGTCTTCTAACAATTACTGCTATGATAACATAAACTTGGAAAGTGTTTGCTTTATAATCACTAGTATCAGGTTGATTACTGAAATAAAATTATCGTAAATTATTGTATTTGGAGAGAGAGAGGACAAGGGAGAAGGGAGAGACTATGAGTAAGAGACTGTGTATACATCAGTCTAATTTTAAGTATGGAGGGTGGAGCTTTAGCAATGCAAAATTATTAAGTAAGTAAAGTTTGTTGTTGCATGCTCTGTGCTCCACTAACTGTGGGTGCTTTAATTTTCTTTTTGACTTTCTCACAGCTTCCCAAGTCCTTTGATTGGAGGACCACATAGCACATTTAGCCCCATACAATGCCTCTGAATTCTTTTGTATTTATGTCTCCCTGTCCTTTCTCACAATTTGCCTATTTAGGATACTGTCATTTAAGTAGCACTCACTAGCTGATAGCATGCTCTTCTGTGCTGAATAAACATAGAGGCATAGAAAATCAGAAGTAGTTGGCTTAAACCCTTCACTTCATACCTTGATGATCCTGAAGCTCAGTGATGGAAATTACCTCAAAATCGTATACTTGGAAAAGGTAAATATTACACTTTCTATTTTCTAATTTAAGTGTAGTCTTCTGGAGTTAATGCTTCATCCCAAAGGAGTGACTTTAATGATAGAATTATCCCATGTTTGGTGTGATAGAAGTAATAGAAGTGAACAGATTTTGAGTCTGTCAGGGGAAGTATTTCCTCTCTGCTACCGGAGTATTTTTCCTTCTCTTCACTAAGTGAGCATGTCATCCTCGTTGGTTGCACTTGTACTATTTGATATAGTAGCAACCTCTGGTACCTCCTCTGATAGATGTCAAAGGAGTGACTCCTGGACAAGAGATGAGTCTATTGCAAGCTCATTTCACTGAGCTCATTTCCATTTTATTTGCAAATCATTGATATGATAAATAGAAACAGTTACAGTTAAAAATGTATTTGGCTGTTCTCTAAGGATTTCACAGTGGAAAGCCATATCTAGGAACACTCTAGAAACCACAGACACCTTTATACTTAACTTTTTGCATACTACTTGGAACTTAGTATGCCAAAATAGAAATTGCAAGTGTTCTTGTACGGGCCTGTAGGAGACTCACAGAGGTGGAGCTCATTTTGTCCTAAGCTTTCTTCATATTGAAGCATTCATAGAAGTACAATGCAGATCTTGATTCACATATTACATTTCAATAACCATAGAGCTGGAAAACACCACAGAGATTATTAAATCTACCACTTGACAAACTTTCTCCTTGAGTAAACTTTAGACAAGCTCCTCTGAGCTCTCTTCTTGCCTAGGCCCAACTATTGTCCCCTGTTCTGTCTTTGGCCTGCCCTGACCAGTTTTAGCAAAGAATCCTAGTAAATAATATATCTATCCTTGATATCTGATCAGTTCCTCATGTTCCATCCTTGATGTCTCAGCCTTTGACCTACCTTTAGCAAGAATCCTGTAGGCCAAATTAATAAGAACCTCCCTACCCTACTCCCTTACTAAGATATTTCCTTTCAGTAATTTTCCATCAATTGACCACCTCACCTAGCCCATTGGCTATAAACTCTTTGTACTCAAAGTTGAACCCAATCTTTCTCTTCTGTTGCAATACTCTTATCAAATCAGTCTTTGAATAAGAGCTTCCTTACCCTTTTATTTTTATTTTAGTTGTTCACACTCATTGCTTGCTCCCTGTCCAAGGACTCAAACTCAGAGGTATGTGGTTTGCTCCTTCAGAGGTGACTGACCTAACCACTGCTCCACCAGGACACACTCTATTACATTCAATAATTGCAGTAGAGTATAAGCTCTAGGAGGACAGGAACTTTTCTTTGTTTTTTAGCACCTAGAAAAATGTCTTACAATTTATAGAGGCTCCATAAATATTTTCTGAGTTTTGAAAAATATATTTGTAGTTTTCCATATTGGTATATATCACAAATAATAAAACTTTTTCTATAAAGGGCTATATAATAAACATTTTAAGTTTTGAAGGCCATATAGCTAATTAAATGTTAATTAAATGTCTGCCTTTTGCCCTTCTGGCATTATATAATGATCCTTCATTATCTTAACTTGTATTTGCTCGATAATTAGTGAGATCAAGTATGTTTTCCTATATTTTATTAAACATTTAAGTTTTGTCTCTGAAATACCTATATGTACTGTTTTGTCATTTTTCTGTTGGTGAGTTTGACTTCTCTATTTTAATTTGTAACATATATTTATGTTTGTTTAGATAGATTCTACTTTAACAAAAGCTTTTATTAAAGACTATATGCATCACAAATTTTAAGACATTTTATCTATACCAACATCAAAGTTTTCTTGTCTTTTCTATTAAAAGTTTTAAAGTTTTATTTTTGTATTTTAATTCTTTAATTCAACAGGATGAAATAGGAATTTAATTTTATCTTTTTTGATATAGTTAGTTCCCCTCAATAATTTATTGAACAATTTATCCCATCTTTTCTTAATTTATATTGGAATATATTGATAAACAAAGCTCAAATATGTAAAGTAATCTTGTTTCTGGGATTTCTGTTACATACATTAATATTCTATATTTATGCCAATAGAATACTTTAAAACTAACAACTTTATAATAAGTTTTGGTTTCATGGTGGGTAAATCCTCCATTTATTTTCATCGTTGTTTTATTTATTTGGTATTATCCTGGCTACACTTGGTATTTTAGTCTTTGCTATAGGTTTTAGATCAACCATTTGAAGGGAAACTTGTTGGAATTGTAATGGATTTAGATGTGTAGATTAGCTTGAAATATTTATTTATATCCATGATCATGGCACATGAATATTGAAATTTCTCCATCTACATGTGTCTTCTTACTTCTTTTTATAGTTTTCTCTATAAAAGTTTTGTACATCAGTAGTTAGAATTATTGTTTAATGCTTGTGGTATTACTTTTCTATTGTCAATAGTATCTCTTTTTGTCATTTAACTTTTAAATTACTTTTTCTGTTGTAGGAGAACAACTTTTGTACTTTAGATATATATCTAGGAGCACTTTAGTTTTAAAAGCTAGCTTGTAGTTTTTCTTGAATTTGTTGTATAGACAATCATATCTCTGAATGACAACTTTATTTTTATTTTCTGTTTGTATTTGTTTGATTTATTTTTCCTGTTTATTGTGTCAACTAAATCTCCCGGTATAATATTTAATAAAAACAGTGGCTTTGAACATGCTTTACTAATTCTTGACTTTAAAGTAAATATTCCAAGGATATCACTAATTATAGCTATAAAATACAGTTTCTAGTTGTTAACCTTTATCAAGTATTAACTTTAAAAAGACTGTATTTAGAGCATTTTTAGGTTTATAACACCATTGAGAGGGAAATCCAGAGATTTTATATAGATTTTCTACCCCCACACATGCATAGCCTTCGCCATTATCAAAATTATTTACCAAAACAGTATCTTTTTAAACATGGCATAAATGGACCTACACTGACACATCATAATAATACTAAGCCCATAGTTTAGCTTAGGAATCACTTGTTGCATTGTGTATTATGGATTTGGAAAAAGGTATTGTGATGAAGATTTGTCATAATATCACACAGTATATTTCACTCTGATAAAAATCCTCTGTGTTCTACCTAATCATTCTCTCTCCTCTACCTTGGCCACTGGTAACCAGTGATCTTTTTTATTTTCTCCGTAGTTTTGCCTTTTATGAAAATAACTTTTATTTCATTTTTGAGAGCTTTTATTTTGAAAAGGTGTTAATTTTTATCAAAAGCTTTTCGATATTTCATCAAATTATTTTTCTACTTAATCCTATAATACTAAAAGAAATATAGTACTTTATTTTCATGATTGCTAGACTATCATTGCCATCTTTAGATATGCCAAACTTGGTCATAATGTGATGTATAAATGGGTTGGTTTTATGAATTTTTATTTAGTGAATTTTTGTGTCTATATTTTTAATTGAACTTGTCTGTTGTTCTTTTTCACTGCATCCCTTTATGCTTGTGATATCAAAGCTTAACTTGGCTCATTAAAGAATTGAATCCTTTTTCCTGTAACAATTTTCTAAATTAGAGATTCTTTGACAGTGTTTTTTGTAATTTGATTAAAGGAGTAGCTTTTTAAATATATATTCAATTTTAAAACAATAATGGTAGGCTTGTCAGGTTTTCTCTTGCCCTCAATTCAGAGAGAAATCTCCCTAAATTTAATTTTTAATTCATTAGTGTAATGCTCTTCGCAATCTTCATTTTGATGGTTAAAATATTATCATTAAAATGCATTTAATTACAATGGTGAATATATGTCATTATAAAGCTGTATAATATGAAGGCATAATATATAATGAGAAAGCAAAACTAGGGAGACAGTAAAAAGTTAAGTAATGAATACATACCATAATAAATTTATCTAAACCCATAGATATACAACACAACAGTGAACCCTAAAGTATGCTTTGAGTGATCATGATTCATTGACATAGTCTCTTTGGTTGTAACTATACCACACTGGTGGGGGATGTCAGCAGTGAGGGAGGCTGTTCTTGTGTGGGGACAATGAGTATATGTGAGCTTTCTGTGTCTTCTGCTCTGTTAGGCTATGAACCTAACAGCACTCTAAAAATAAAATCTATTAGTTAAAAATATGCATGTAATTATTGAAGTTACACATTTATATATTTCAAAATATTTCTGTGAACTGCATACTCATACTGTTTGTCCATTTTTTGTTGAGTGGCTATTGTTTTGTTAAAGATTTCTGAGCATTCTTTATAGTGACAGTCCATGCTGACTTAACAACCTTGATAGGTTTCTGTAAAATGACATACAAGGAAAACAATCTTACTATAGGCTAACTGACACAACAAGAATTAAGTTCCCATGGCAAATTTCTGGTCAAAAAATGATCACTAAAATTTAAATAAAGAGTGAAAATACTTTGAATATTAAACATTAATCTGTATTCATCAATTTTTATCCTCATTCAGAATTTTTTGTTGTTCAGGGTCACGTGTGGTGGGAGGCTATCCTGGTATCCTGAGACTGCCAATGAACCTAGCATGCACATGGCTGGGATATGGGAGGAAACAGGCTCCCCAGGCAGATATGGGGAGAACATGCAAATGCCACACAAACATTGACCCCAACCTGAATGGATTTTTATGTCTTCAACGTTATAGCAAAACAACATTATTCAAGGAGTTACTTTATTCAAGGGGCATTAGTTTTGTCCTATGTTGTGAATATTTCATTTTCTTTTGATGTTTAAGATAGTTTTTGCTCTCAGAAATTTGCATTTTTTTCTTATTCAAATTTCCTGCATGATTCCTAGGTTTTGTGTGTTGATTATAAGCATTTTCTTCAATATTAGATTATTTTACAAATGTCTGTCATATTTTCATTTCATTTTTTCATTATTAAAAGTTTTTATATTTAAATCTTTTGCTACTAGAAATATATATTCTAATTAAGGAGCTAGTGAATTTAGTAACAATCATTAACATAAATTATCAATCATCAGAGCAATAATATTCTTGAATGATTTTAAATGTCATTTATATAGTACAGATTCTTATATTTATAAGTACTCTTTCTGTACACTGTTCTTGTCTACTGATCAGTTTTTTTATTACTGGTCAGTCCTGGATTATTGTAATGATCATAGTTTTATCATATATTTGTCAGTAGTACTCAGACTGACATGTTCATGTTAATTTTTCCATATGAACTAAAATCAGCATCTTTAAATTCAAATGATTCTCTTAGTATTTTCATGTGGATCACAATTAAGACTAAATTTTAGATTAATATGTGATTATTAGTGAATTTTTATATTAAATAGCAATATATTATTCTATTTGTGCAAGTTTTCTTTTATGCCTCCAAATGATACTTTAAATTTTAAGTAGTCTTCATAGGAATATTTTGCATTTTGTTTATTCCTGTTCTAAATGGAATATTTACTTCCATTAAAATTATTAATGGTACAAAATTTTATTATTCCCACATTTGTAAATTGATGATGATAATAATAGTGACTACTTCCTGGAGCTGTTACAAGGACTGAGGGAGAGAATATATTAATGCACTTGGCACAGTGCCCAACACATAATAACCACTCAAAATTTGTTTCAGATCTTATTTCTGGACATCGTGTAATGAACATACCATGGGTACACAATAAAGTGATACCCAGATATCTGCATCCTTGCCATAGCATCTGGAATCTTTATGTCTTAGAATCCCCAACATAACAGAGCAATCAATTCAAATCTCCAATCCAAGAAACAGTGGTGGCTAGTTATGTGAATGATTCATCCTCTAACTGCCAGCAGTCAAAGAAATTATCAGGAGCTTTCTCATTGGTGTTTCTTTCTTATCTGAGTGCCTAATAAAATATAAGGTAATAGCATATTTTCACCACATGCACCCAGAATTTCCCTGATTTCTGAGAAGACAATAATGTGAAATCATTAGCCATGGTTGGGAAACATTTTCCAAGATAGCTAACATTGGTTATTATAAGAGGAATTTTGGTGAACTGGGCAAATGGTTTCTGCTTTGAAAGCCCTATGTCAATTATTCACAGCGTTCTGTGTTTTAGATACAGGAAAGGCCAATTACTGAAGCTTGAGATAGAAATAAACCCATCTTTTCAACCCCCACCCCCTGGATGGAAAGCTCTGAGATTTTTACAGTAGGATACAGAATCATAGTTGGCTGGAAAGAAGAATAATTTATCAAGGACTGTTCACTGCATTATCTAACTCATCCATGCATATCAGCACCAGATAACAAGAACCCTGAAGGAAATGGGTCTTCATCTTAGAAGTAAGGACAGCTTTTAATGCTGTTTCATTTTCTATGATTTGGGGTTTTCATGTAGGTCCCACTGCCCTTTAGAGTCCTTCTCCATTGCTCACAGATGCATTTAACTCTGCAGTTGAGAAGTAAGTTCACATGAAAATGATTTCAGTAAGGTATAATTTATTCAGAAAGAAAGACTTGCTTTTGCTGGCTAGGTTTTATAAAAGTAAGATCTTGAATATCTGGAGGAGGTATACTATTAGGGAGATGTTGCCACAAATCACTGATAATGGTTGTGAAAGAGAGGGTATGGTCTTATAAAGGCAAAATTCCTTGACATCAACTATGAATATACTAATAGCCAAATTAACACAATCTTACTTACCATATCCTATCATCAATGTTGTTAACTTTATATATGCAGAGAAATGACTATCTGCAAGGTTGAAAGAAATGAACATATATAGGAAGCATTTCTTTTCTTATTCATTTTAGCCTCATTCTTTTCTATTCAATGCAGCTATACTTACACATCATCTTACTTATATTGAATCTTAGCACTGTCTCAGAAAGTTTTAGCAGATTTTGGTCTCAGGAGCATAAAAAACATTGATATTTGCTTTTAGATAAGAAATTTTGCATTGAAATACAGGCATACCCAAAAGCTTATCAATTGTGATTCAGAAACACTGAGTTATTACTTGATGTAAATTATAAAATGCAACCCTACCACTGATAGTGGTGGCCTTACAATTTTGAAAAGCATAGCTGAAGTCAAACCTTGGCTTTAATTCATTCATGAAACAAATATTAATGGACTATCCATAACATATCAGGCATTGTGAAAATCATTGAAGATATAAGAATAAACAAGGTATGGGCTCTGCACTCAAAAGAGGTAACAAAGAGACAATTATAAAACAGTAGGCTAAATGCAGTGGTAGAGAGAAGCATAAGGTTCTGAAGTCTTGGGTTCAGAGGTGATCACCTAAGTAGTATATTAAAAGAATCTAGATTAGGAGATCAAGGATCAATAGTATGAAAATGAAAGAAACTAGTAAAGAATTACTTCAAAGAATTCCAAGGAGGAGAGATAAATTTAAAGAGGGAGAAGACAATAACAGCAAATGGATCAGAAAGTTCATTTAAGAATATGGCAGAAGAGTATCCATTGAATTTAAAATTATAGAAATCATTGGTGACTTTGAGGAGAGTGGTATTAGTGGAACTATGAGGAATGAAGCCCATTTGCAGTAAGCTGAGTTATTGAGAGATCAAAGAGTTAAAAAGCTGGGTGTAGATTGCCATTACAGAGCTTAGCTGGAAGGAAAAGAAGAACATTAGAAGATGGTATCTAGAAGAGGTTGTAGAAGAGGGAAGTTTAAAAATCTGTTTAATATGGGAAAGCCTTGAGTATATCCCTATGCTGTAGGAAAAAAATCAGCAGGAAAGACTGAGGTTGAGGTCAAGGAGAGGGAGGGTATGCTTTATAAAACAATGTTACTGAGAACAAAGGAGGCAATAGGATCCAAGTGGGTGAGTTGATCTTGGAGGAGTGAAGCTCACTCTTTGGGACTAGGGAAAAAGAGTGAACAGTGGAAGTGGTTGCTGGATTGGAAAGTTACCCTTGATGGCCTTAATTTACTCAGTGAAGTAGGAGACTCAGGCATACAAGACAGTGAAGGGAGAGATTGGATAGTAAGCTTTATTAGTCAGCTGTGTGTCTGAAACCATGGTGTCCAGGAAAGTATATTGAAACAAATAAAGATGGCAATGAGTATGACTGAAATTATGACTACAGCTATGTCTATTACTACTAATACTACCACTACTACTACTATCACCACCATCTCTACTACTGCTACTAATACCACCATCACTACTATTACTACCACTACTACTAATAACCTCTAGTACTACTTATTATTGTTATTATTATTATTGTGAATATTTGGAAGGTCAGTAATTGGGATGTCTAAGTTATTATGTAGAGAAATGAGATGTCATTAACCAGAGATAAGCAATTTCTTTAGCTCCAGGTTTGTACTGGGTTATTGAGGTCAACAAATTCATTTTTGAGGCTTCCCATAATCCTTTATAAATAGCTCCATAAGCATTTCTTGTGCCAAAATTTTGAAATATGCCTGTAGATAGTGAATATGACAATGATGAGGGTCACAATGATGATAATGATGGTGATGATGATGATGGTGGTGGTAAGGAAGAGCATTTAGCCTCTATTCAGTGCTTTCTAAGTTGCAGACACTGTTTTAAGGTCTTTATATGGTGAGAGTTAGCTGACTGAATCAATCCATGGAAAGTCATTCTCTGTTGTGTGTTTGCATATATCATCTACATAACATAGATGATATATGTATAACACATCCACACCATGCCTTGCATTTGTTGGGAACTCTAGTTTATCTTTTCTTCTGCCATCTTCTTGTTCTCCTTCTTTACACCTCCCTAACTATCACTACCTCCCATGACTGGGGCAGAAGAGCATGAATGCAGAAGGGGTAGCTGCATCATTACTCCTGGTGACAGACTGGGAGTGAATCTTTTAGAATTGCCTTTGGACTTGGTGTCTAAGCTTCATCTCTCCATTCAAGTTGTCATTTATTTGAAGACGGGCTATGTTGTACCCTTGTATCAGCACCGGCACGTGGAGGACCCTAAGTAAACTCTTAGGCTGGCCTCTACCATGGATGTCCTGGTGATCAGTACTGTGCCCACTTTCAGTGATTGCTGAAACTGGTCTTGGAGGCATGGCTCGAGGTTCACCCAAGCACAGATTGTAGCGGCCAGAGCCACCTGCACTAAGGTCTTTTGGTGATAACTCTACTGGGGAGAGGGTACCAAGATGGAAAGGAAAAGATTTGCATCTCCATCCTTCCACCCACCCCTACTTGCAGCTTTATCATTAGTCAATGACCCTGCACAACTCTCTCTACTTAACTAGACTTCAAGGTCTTCATATGTTAAGTGAAGATCATAATCTTTACTATTCCCAATTCACAGAAGCTCTCTAACGGTCCGGTTTGGTTGACAGTCATGAAGGCTCTGTGCAAAGTGAAAGACTGGCAAATGTGAAGGGATGTTAACTCCCAGGGTTACGGCTTGACTCAGAAGAAGACAGTAAGGGAGAATCCCTGCATAACTTGACATATGGGGGTTTAATTTATTTTACTCATATTTAACCAACATTCATGATTCAAGCTGGTATTGCATGTGAAACACTCTGTCCTTCGAGTTACTCAGGGATAAGAGAATTTGTAAAGCAGTGAGACAGAAATCAGCTCATGACAGAATGAAAAAAGATAAGAAATATGGTGGGGTTCATATTGTAGATCTTTAAACATTGCCTGGTTAATTACAGTTAAGTTAAAGACAACAGTTTGTCCTCTGTTCTTTTACCTAACAAATCTTTCTGCTCTTCCCCTTAAATATTTTTGTTAGGTAGGCCTCATGGCTTTGTTTTGAACTATCTTCCCTTTGCTCATTTTCTTTCCCTTGTTTTCTCCACCCTATATCCCTTGCAATACCTCACCCATTCTCTTGGCCTTGTGTACCACCTCCTGAATCTGTGGCTTCAGCCCAGAACTCTGATGTGAGCCCTAGACCTGAAACCATTCAGATACTCTACAGAAACCCAAATTCACTCTTTCCAAAACATAACTTTCTGCTTTTCCCTCAGCTTGAACTATTTGGAAGAGATTATTTCAGAGGTGGAAAGGGAAATGGTTTTGATTTTGAGAACACAGTCCAAGACTGCTTTATTGTGAGACTGAGTAGAAGGAATAGAGAAGGTTATATTCATGAGCAGTAATCTTAGCTGGGCCCAAGGTGCTAACCAAATTCACATATTTACTTGGTCCACTTACCCTCTCACTTCTTAGACATTTCCTTCCTTGTCAAACTTCTAGCCACTCCTCTGTCATGCCCTCTTACAGCAGTAAGCCTTTGAAACAATCAGAAAATAAGCTCCATATCTACCCACCTATCTAAAAACATTCCCATATTCTTTCTCTGTTGTTTCTATGCAATGACTGTCTCTAGTCCCATCCAAGGACAATTCGTGCATTTGTGCACTATATCTTAACCCTTCTAGGTTACTCAGGGCTATTGTTCTAACAATTCTCACCTATATCCCCTGCATCAGTGGTTTTCAACAGTCTTGGTTCCTTCCCACCACTATATATACTATTCTTGCTCATATCCAAAATAACTTCTTGAATTCACTTGCTCCTACATCTATGAAATTTATTTGTTTCTCTTCTTAGCATCATTATTTGAGAGTTTTCTCACTGTGCTCAATTCCTTTTTTGAGCTCATTCCAATTAGACTTTTGCCTCCATTGCTCCACCAATTTTTTTTGTAAAAGTCACTAATTACCCCTAATTTGTTACATTAAGTGATCAGTTCCTACGTTAAGTCATCAGTTCCTGTTCCTTACCTTGCTAGACCATCCAGCAGTGTTTAAAATAAGAAATAACCTCCCTGAAATAGTTTCACCATTTGACTTCCAGGACTTAGCATTCTTCTGGTTCTCCTCCCACCTCACTGGTTGCTTCTTCTCGGTCTGCTTTGATGATTCTGCTTCTTCTCTGTGTCCTCTAATCTTTGCGGTCTCCAGGGTTTTATCTCACAACCCTTCTCTTTTCTGTACTAATTTCCTCAGCCATCTAATTCATAGTCATGGCCTTAAGTACTAACTATAGAATGATGACTCCCAATTTGATATCCTAGCTAAGAATTCTCTGACTTACAGACTCACACTTTTAAAATGAAAATCTGGCTCTTTATTTCCAAATGTGCTTCTCCCATAGACTTTCCTACTCCAGCAAATTTTAACTCCATCCTTGAATTTCTTCTCCCCCTCTTTCCCTTCCTCTATCTCCTTTCGTTCTTCTCTTTCTGCACAGCCAATTCCTAAGGCATTCTTGTTGACATTACCTTCAGAATATATTCAGAATTCAACCACTTCTCACTATTTCCATTCATATAACCCAGGTCCAGCCAATATGATATCATATGTGAACCATTATAGTCGCCGTCTCTAAGTAGTTTCCCTGCTTCTGCTCTATGCCTTTATATTTCTCATTTCTACATGGAAGCATGAGTAAACTTTTTGAACATGTCATGTTATGTCGCTCCTCTACTCAAAACCCTCCAGTGGCTTCTATTTCACTTTGAGAAAAGGTCAGTCTTTATAATATCCTGCAAGATTCTATGGAATCTAGCAATGATTCTCATCCTTTATGTACTCTGAGCTCATCTATCGTTATATTCTTCTTTTCCTCACTTTGCTCTAGCCACACTAGTCTCCTGGTTCTTTCCAAAACATGCCATTCATATTCCTTCTTAAAGGCATTTTTTTTTCTTTTTGCTAGCTTGCCTAGAAAGATCCACCCCTTTCATGCATTCACATAATTTTATTTCTCAGTGATTGAAATAAGCAAAACAATGAATGAATGATAACCTTTTAAAACTCACAAAATACTCAAGCCTATAAGGTCATTCACTTTTATCTATCTTTGTACTG
The DNA here is from genome assembly GCA_004363575.1 of Solenodon paradoxus. Classification (NCBI taxonomy): domain Eukaryota; kingdom Metazoa; phylum Chordata; class Mammalia; order Eulipotyphla; family Solenodontidae; genus Solenodon; species Solenodon paradoxus. The sequence goes on along the minus strand of RJWH01005770.1, from coordinate 22,303 downwards.
TCTCTGGGCTGTTCCAGCTCTTACCTATAGCATCATTAATCCCAAAACTCCATTCCCTACCTAGGCATCTCCCCTGAACTCCAGACTCATATAGCTAGCTGGATACTGACAGAGAAACTGCAAACTTGGACACAGGGAACTAAAATCCAGCTACTCTGCTCACCAACCCCTACACCAGGTTGTGTCAGACTGGATTAAAAAAAAAGAGTGCTTTGTTCTTTACACAAAGGTGCTAGATGTCTATTCATTGATGAAACCTTGTACTCAAAGCTTTCTACTAGAGGTAACACCTTATTAAAAACTCCTCAAAAAGTCCAAAAAGTCTACCTGTAACTCTGCCTCTTGGGGATAACTGCCTGAATGTTCCACTGAGACCTCAAATAAAAGTCCAAAAATGAACTCATCATCTTCTCTCTTTCTTATGGTAAATCCACTACTTCTCTTAACTTCCAAAATGCTTGTTAATAGAATAATCATTTTTCTAGCCATTCAAGTTCCAGATCTCAGACACCTTCATTGCTACTTAGGAAATTTTCTCAGCAAATTACTATGGAAGTTGTAGTTTGGGGTTGGATCCATTTAAACCATAAAGCTGGTGTAAGTAGAAAATCTAGGTAAAGACTGGAGGAGCACCTCTTTTCCAAGTTTCTGATCTAGATGTGAGTGGGCAATACAGAGTGAATTATAGACATCCACAGAATATTGATATAGAAATTCACTGCCTATTCTTATTTTGTAAAACAGCACAGTTAGTCACTTTTAACTTTTTCATGAAATTTGTTTTCATCTGTAAAAATGAGATCAGTGAATAAGATAAACTTTCCTCTTACTCTAATGGTCCAAGTTTTCAAGGCTCTACTCAACCACACACTTCACATGAGGGTTAAAATTAGAGAGGAGAACTAGCATTTATTACCTATCTCCATGTAACAAATTCTTTATATCCATTGTGCAATTTAATAATTTAGTTCTACTAAAAACTCTGTGAGTTAAGTGCTAGTAAGCCTGTTTTTCTGTTGATTAAACTGAGGTTCAACCAAGTTAAAGAAAAATATCAGGGTCACATGCTTGATAGGCTAAGCTTGACCCCAGGTCTTTTTGCCTTGAAGCTTGTCTTCCAGGTCTACATGTAGAGCTTACTTCTGTGATTTTTTTACTTAATTGCCTTTCAAGATAATTCTTTTCAAACCAAGTGCACTGAACCAATTGTCTGAGCATCACTTGCAATCATTTGACTCTGGAGTTCACTTTTCTCTTTTTCCTGTTGTCCTATTCACTTCTAGCTACATACTGAATTAATCTTGAAGCAATTTTCCTTCTATGGAAAAAAATTGTGCATAATTTTGTGGCATGAGCAGGATTAATTATGGAGGATAGTTAAAATTTTAAGTAAGATGATTTGTCATATAATTTAAGTCAAATTATTGGTCACATCCTTAGGACCCATGCTCCCCTAGCTTCTACTCTAACCAAATCACACTTTTCTTATCTCTATAAAAATTCTATTGGAAAAATCCACCTTTAGTTAAGAAGGTTAAACCACACCCATTGGGGTCACATGTACTGGTTGGAAGGTAAAAAATTGCCCTGTTGACCAGGTACTTTGGACTCTTTTGATGTGGCACGTTGGATGATAAAAGAAAAACTGCCAATGAGTAATTTATTGTCTTTCAACAATACTGTAAACCACAAAACATATACCCATTTTAAAATTTAGTCATATCTGGAATTCCATTTTTCAATGTCATTGATAGCAAATGACCATTTTTGGGTTAACATAATTAGTAGCAGAGTGCTTTAAGACAATATTAGTCATTAATTAATGCCTCTTCTCAGATTAATTTTTATGTTAGTAGCATACCTAGCAGGATGGCTAGGGAGGAAGATATAGGAGAGGTAAAATTTGATGAGAAGAAGAGATAATAGAGTTTGAGCAATGGTTTCGGTTGCTATAATGAATTTAGTTTGTTATTTTATTTTCTTTGTCTTTCTAGGGCCAAGTCCTTTTTATATAAACAGCTAGAAAACAAGCCTGTACCACTAACTGAAGGTGAAATGGGTTTGTAGTTAGGAAGTAGCAGATGATGTGTGGTGCCTGGAAAGGAAAAAGATTCAGCTTGGGGATCTCTCCAACTTAACCTACATAAGTGAGTAACATGAAATGCTCTTTACACTTCGACATACTGTAAATACGGAGCATTTGAAGGGCAGTGGACATTTTTTAAAGTGATACAGAGGTAACCAATGCATAGCCCAGATGTACCTATCAGAGATCATAGTTCCTCAGGTGTAAAGAAGCACCAGCAAGAATCAATGAGGCTCTCACTTTAAGTTGTGAAACTGCCGTGAAAGGTTTAGTCTTAGAGAGAGCAAAACAGAATTGAACAACAGCAGTCCACCTCAGCTAGGGTTTGTAAGAAATAGATAAGAATAGCACAATGGGAACTAAATTGATATTCTCTGATGGGATTAAGGAGAACAAGCAGGGGTTTCAGAGACAAAAGGATAAGGTGGGAGAATTGAACAATTCATATATAAGACAGATCATGAGATTAGCAATGACTAAAACATGGCCCAAAGCCTGAGCTGTTTTGATATCAAACTTTTGAAAGAAACAAAATAATAAAATACATCTTTGACAGTTTGAACATGTTAAAGGTTTAGCAGGAATTGGTATAGACCCATTTGCTCCAAGTTAACTGCATATTGTTGCTTAATTATTTCCATGACCTACTCATCCATACAATTAGTTGCTTTAGTATGTGCTTATTACCATTTTTATTAATTTTATTGAAGGAATATTGCATTGAAGTAATATATAGGTATAATAAATGAACATCTATATATAATTCATTAAGTTCACAACTATTTCAGTTTTTCCTTCACTATACAATTAATCCTCCTTACCCAAGATTGCCCACCCATGCTCCCCTTTCCTTTCTTGCCATCATAATACTCTGTTTCATTCACTTAACATTTAATAAAAACCTTCTGTCTACCTAGTACTGAAGTAGGGTCACTTAAAAATAATTGAAGACATGTTTCTTGATCTTGAGGAGTTTATGATACTGTTTGGATACAAGATTTTCTATTTATAAAATAATTTAAAAGTCATGTTGATCCAGAAGTTTCTTGAGAGAATCCAATCATATTATGGGTTAGTTATTTTGTTATAATGTTCTTTTATGAATGATCAAGTTGAATGTTATTTTCTATTGATAAATGAACACTGGGTTGTAAAATTACAAAGTAAAATGGTCATTTTGACTTGGGGCTCATCTGGTAGGTGGATGGTAATCAGGACTGGATGGATGACCTTGAAAGAAAGGCGGAGAGCAATAGGCAGAGGCAGGTGCATTTGGCAAAAGTGAATAGAAAGGTTTGATTCAAACATAGGGTTTATGCTGGGGAGATAGACTGGGTTTTGAATGTTGGGGCGCTTGAAAACCTGAACATACTGATTTTAGTTTTATAAGGACGTAGAATAGAATAATGACATGACCACTTTTATATCTTTCTCTGGTCACCTAACAATATTGCATGTCCATTTCATATCCTTGGTAATTTCTGGAAAGATTGCATTTAAATTGTAACAATTAAGTAAGAATAAGGTAATAAAGGCTAATCCTCAGACATATGTCTTACAGAGTCCATATGGTCATTTAGAACCTAAATTTAATTTTCACATTTGAAAGCATTAGAGTGAAACTTTTCATGACCTAAGTGTACCACTTTGACATTTCTATGTCCAGGTGAAATCTTGTGATAAAAGAATCATTCCATTTAACAAAGACATTTTCAACATTATGGACAATCAAAATCTGGTTGTAACAAGCTGCCCAATAACCTTCAATACAGGAGCACCCTCCCATCTCCATCATATGAGGAAAGAACAATAAAGGAAGTGAATAATTGTGACTAGGACTGGGAACATAAGTTTCTGAAGTCATACATATCTGTCACTGGAATCCAACTCTACCACTTTCCAGTTAGGTCTCATTTAAAATAAGTTTCTTCACATCTCTGAGCCTTGGTTTCTTTATCTATAGACTGGAGAGAAGGACTCATACCTCAGAGAGCTTAAGGTTAATTAAAATCATATAGGAAAGCTTTCAACTCAGTCTGAAATAATAGTAATAATTCAGTGCCATCATTTGTTATAAGTAAGGGTTTTGACTGCATGCTGAATGGAAAATGGAAGAGTGGTGTAGTTTGTCTTAACTACATGACTTCTGGAGCTAAGTTCATTGATAAGAATACTAATCTGCCTTGTGACCTTGGGCGAGTAATTCAACCTTTCTTTGCATGACCATCTCATCTGCAAAATTAGGGCAGTCATTGTAGCTGTGTCCTAGAATTATGAGGACTAAATAACTAAATACGTGGAAAAAGTGCTAGAACACTGCCTGGCACATAGCAAACCTGAATAAGTGTTAGCTTCTATTATGTTCTAGTTACTATGCCAAAGGTTTTACACACTTGATCTCATTTAATCTGTAGGTGCCCTGTGAAGAGATAGGCATTATTAATATCCTCATTTCATAGAAAAAGAAATTGAGGCTCAGATAAATTCTAGTTAGTAATGTACCTAAGGTTACACCACTAGCAAATAATACAAATCCAACTGTCTTATTCTAAAACCCCCTAATCTTCTTAGCTACTTCTCTGTAGTAAAGCTTCCTTTTTGCAGGATGAGCAGTTCAGGGGTGATATGCCAGGGGCCAACTGGAAGGTAGGGAACTAGTCTGGACCAGAAAGCAAATTTGATGTGAGGTGCATTGAATTTGTAAGATTGGAGGGGATTTTCAGAAGAGAATGTCTTGCTACTTTCAGTGAAAATATGTGTTCCCTTTAGAAAGAAGCATTCTGTTCTGAATCTATGCTGCAAACACTTTGGGGCATTTGCAATGCTTAATTAGAAAACTTGGGCAGTATTTTAAAATAGCAAAGCACAAACTTCTGCCTTAAAGGACAAAACACTAATGAAGAGGAGTTGTAATATGAAGAGCAAACCTCCTGACTGAGAAAGGTCAGTCATGTCAAACAAATAGGTATTAAGAATCCAACAGGAAGTAAGTCTAAGAACACCAGAGAGAAGAAGTAGGGAGAATAACAAAAGTCTCCCAGGTCACATCCACAGCTGCAGAGTAGGACTCAAGAGGCAGGACACCAGTAGGAATGAAGTCTTAAGCACTTGAAAGTACTTGGTTAAGAACTCCTTTTCCACATGGTCTTGATTTACAAGTTAATTCCTGTTTTCTGCTTTTTGTAGAATGCTTGAAATTGGAAATTCTACCTTTTGGGATTCATTTCTTTAGCTCTAGAAAGTTTCCAATAATCAAATAATAGTAAGATAATGAGCCATAATTGTAAATAATATAGCATTCATCATGAGCCAGACTCTGCTCTAAGTGCTTTACATATACCAATTTAAATCTCACAACAGTATTATGGGAATGATCCCACTACTATCTGCATCATATAAATGAGTAAACTGATGCACAGAGAAAGTAAGGGTTTTATCAAAATGATACAGCTGATAAATAGCTGAGGCAGGATTCAAACCCAAGTAGTTTGTCATCAGTATTTGTATGCTACTCATCACATTACAGTAATCCATCACCTATGACAGGAGTTATGTTCCAGAGACCCCGGCGATAGGTGAAAATCCACAAAGTAGCAGTGTTATGATTTATTTTATTATTTATATATTTTAAGGCTTTATAAACACTTCCTACTCTCCAATAAACTCTTTCCACACTCTTATTAATCTTCCCTACACTCTTATAAACGCTTTGTACACTCTTAAACCTACGTAATTTTAACAACATATAAAATTCTATGTAGGTACTCACTAGTGAAGTACGTATGCGTACACCACAAAATCCCGCGATATAGCGAAAATTCTGCGATACAGAATTAGATATATTAAAAAAAAAACAAAACAAACCAAAACTGCGATACAGTGAAGCCACAATAAGTGAACCGTGATATAGTGAGGAATGACTGCATAAAGCTTTATTGGGCCATTATCTGACACTAACATATTTTGGTCTAGTTTTTCTGCTTTTTTCAAGTGTGATAGGTACCTAAGAGATGAGTAGAAAAAAATTCAAGTCACCAAATTCACATGAGGGAATGAGTTACACAGCTGACTGAAATACAAGGGAGTATGTGTTGTGTCTAAAATTGAGCATGCCAGTTAGTCCAGTCTTAGTTTAGTCCCAGAGTTAACTGTGGACCTTTTCCTTGAATGATCATGATAGACTGTTAACAGCTTCTTCTCTAAGAGAATATTAAACATAGTGTTTAATAACAGTAGTTATGGAGCAAAACAAACATGTTCAAGTGCGGGCTCTGAAATTTGCTAACCAGGTGACTTCCTGCAAGTTACTTAAATGATTTGTGCACTGGCAAAAGGGGGTGAAAGCTAGTATCAATATCACAAGATTGTTGGAAGGAAAAATTAACCAGTTTCAGTTTCAAAAATCTAGTATATAATAAGTGCTCAGTTCATTCAGTTTGTATTCTCTCTCTGGGGAGCTTTCGAAAGCCTTGGTAATTCGTTTCTGAACCTGACACATCAGCCATTATTGCCTTTTCCTGTCATCTTTCAGAAGGTCTCCAAGTTCTTCATTCATTCCCTTACATTTGGCTTTCAATTTAAAGGAAAAAGACATTTATTCAAACCAGTCAACCTTCTGGCACCTTCAACCATATTCTTCATTGAAATATGCCAGTAAATCTAATTATTTTGCTCCGGGGCAAAAGTGAAAGGAACCATGAACAAGAGAGTGATGTTGAAAAGTCACCAGAATGGCAGTACCTATTCTCTTAATAAAGTTTTCCCCAAAGTATGGTCTTTAGAACATTAGTCTCAAGAGATGCTCTTGGAGAAAAAAGGTTTCTACTGTGAAAAAGTTTGGGATATAGTCCATCCTTCTACCTTAGAGAACCATAATCCATGCTAGTCTATTAAAGTCTCTAAATAATTTTTCAATAAAGAAACCTATTTAACTCTGTCTTATCCAAAACTTGAAAATTAATTTGAACTCAGAACTTTCTTTTTACTTTTAGAGTGTGAAATTATCTTTATACAATGGTCATCTCCAAGTATGCTACAAGGTAAACTAGCATAGAAGTCACAGAGCAGAAAGGCCCATAGGCCAAATTAAGATGATTTAGTCATATGCTTTATGAATTAATTTAGAACATACAGTAAAAACCAAAGAAAAATAGATGAGTATGTTAGTATACATGATAGGGGTCTACCAATATACATCATCATCACATTAAAGTTTGTTTGTTAAACTACTTATCTGTTTTTCAATAATAGTAAAAATATTGACACGTTAAGTGCTAGGCACTGTTTTATGCCTTCAATATATACTTAAGTAGTCTTTATTTCATGAATTTACTGATAAGGAAATAAATAAAATGTTCAGTGCACAAAATGCAATTTGGTTTTGACATAAGTAGATGAATTTAGCAAATAAAAAAATTTATTTGATTGTCCCCGTAGAATTTATTGCATAGTAAATAATCAGACTTTGGTAATTAAGATGCTGATAGATTGAACACATGCATCTAATTTTACTCTAAGAGTGTCCCCAACTCCTAAGGTCAGTAAAAGCTTCTGGGGTAATTTAGACATGGGAAAGGGTGTCAGTAAACCAGAGAAACTGAATAAGTCTATGCATATTGAAGTCAGAAACTTATCTTCTCCCCCTATGCAACTTTAAGAATGTTTGAAGTCATATCTTTATTTTGCAGGCAGGAAATCATAATTGCAATTACTAGAAATCTTAGTATGTCAGAAAGACAGACCCAAAAATACTGGCATTGGAGAGTTCATCAAACACCATGCCTCCATGATAAAAGTATTTTTAAAGTCATGAAAGAAGCTTATAGGATAGAGAAAAATGAAGAAGACAGCAATAATATCAGAATATGGAAAGAAAGTAGATTGAGGTTAACAGAATTAGCAAATCTGAGAAAGATGAATAATAAACTGACTGTGGGGAAAGCTGAGAGTCAACCTAGTTTACTCTGAAGAATCATCATGAGGAACAAAAGCACCATAAAACTCTGAAACTGGGCATAAAGTAAAAGCTACTGAAGTAGGATTGATGGAAAGCTGCTTAAGAAATAAATCCATAGAAGGTATTTGTGCATCATACACCCAACAATGGGATAATATCTAAAATTTGTCAGGAACTCATATAAATCAAAAACAAAAGCAGAACAATCAAAAATGAGTTGAAGATCTGAACAGGTACTTTTCTAAAAAAGCCGTACAGATGGCCAATGGGCATATGAAAAATGCTTATCCCTTATTAGGGAAATGTAGATCAAAACTACAATGAGATGTCATGAATTTGAAAATATATCTGCACCCCTGTGTTCAGTACTACTTGTAATGACCAAGAAATTGAAGCAACTTAATTTCCTAACAGATAAAAGGATAAAAATGTTGTGATATAGACACAATGGAATACTACTCAGCTATTTTTTTAAGATGAAAACTTGACATTGTGATAGGATGAATGTAACTAGAGGATATCAGACCAAGTGAAATAAGTCAGAAGAGAAAGATAAATATCAGATGATTTTACTCCTAGGGGGAATATAAAGAAATAATGCAGAGGATGGAGGTGGAAGTTAAAGGGTAGTGGGGATCACAGTGGTGGAGAATTATTACAAATTTGGTGATGGGCATACTGTGATATCATATTGGATAAAAATGAATCTTCACACCTTAAACATATAGCTTAAAACAATGTTATCTCAATTAAAATGTATTATAAAATAAATACACACACATATACACAAGAAATAGGTCTCTACATGCGCTCCTTCAGCGGCACAGGTGGCTTCCCTAATTATACTTTAACAGAAACCTGGAGATTACACTCTAGCAATGATATTCAGAGGGTTTCAGGACTGTGGGATACAATGAACAGTTGACAGCATAAATATCATAGGAAACATGGAATCATGTAAAAATAATACTAAATGCAGTAACCCCAAACAATTTTTGTCTCTAGGTATATTCAGAAAAAAAATTCTAAAAGTTATAAATAAGACTAAAAGACTGCAACATGTTCTTTTGATGTCACATGGAACACTGTTTAACAAATTCACTAAAGGATAATTTGGTTATTTAGGGAAGCATTTCTTTATCTTTAATATTTACATTGACTTAGATTATTTGAAGTTTTAAGTAAATTTGCAGATTCTACCTAGTACAAATGCAAATAATTTTTGTCCAGTAAAAATGATAAATTTAAAAATTATTAGTTTTGCTTCTGCTTTAAAGATGGTGGATTGTTATGATTACAGGGCTGCTTCTTCCTCACAGCACAACCAAGAGTACACCTATTAGACAACTACAAATAAGACCAACATCCCCACAAATATAGGGGACATATGACTATGAAAGGTAAAAGAAGCCCATCTGTCTTGTTGCCACACCATCCTGCTCAGAGACTCAGGGGCCACATGAAGAGACAAGCAAAACCAACACTCTACCAGAGCTAATTGGTTTTCTCCTTCTACAAACAAACCCATGTCTGGGAACTGGCTTTCAGGAAATGAGTTCAGAGCCTCTACACAGGGTAGAAAGAATGCCAGTGTCCTTGCGAACTGAAATATTGCTTCCTCATGGTGCTGGTAATGGAGGCTGTCATAGTAAGAATGTCTCCATGAGGAAGGGACAAACCTCTCCACAATTAACACACTGGTTCAGAACTTTTGGTACTTACCACTGCCTTTCTGCAGGCAGAAATAACAGCACCCAAACCAAATAGCTGACTGCTTCCTGGCAAGGAGCCTTCCATTCTACCTCTCTTATGGGAAAAATAATTGGAAGGGCTCCATCTTAATTGCAACCCCTGCCATCTTACATTTAAACAAGAGCACTTCATATCTGCTTGGTACCTCCTGAAATTCCAACCCCAGTTCTCAGAGCTTGTTTACTGCACCCTGAAGGAATTGCTGAAAGACTGACTGAAAGACTGAGGAGCTATCACAAGGGACAGTACTACATTAAGAGCAGCCCCTGACTCTCTCTCTCCTCTGACGACAGTGCTAAGACTATGATCTGCTTGTGGACTGAGCCCACAACTCTTGGGTCTTTCATACATCAGCACAGAGTCCACCTTAGATGTGCAACAAATTCAATGAATGTTGAGATCATAGAATTAAGGGAAGTCCTGCTTTCCCAAGTAATGCTGAGGTCTACCTGTGAAGCTCATCACTCTAAAACCTTTACATTAGGGAAGCCCAACTCACAGAAATAAGCACAAAATGCCAATCAGATCAAAGGTAAATAGAAATATACACAACGTTTTGGCACAAAACAAAACCCAAAGAGAAAATCTGAAGATTTAAGTAAAGTACCTCTAAACACTTTAAAGCAACAGTTTTAAAGATGCTAACTTAAATGAGGAAAACATTGGAGGAATAGAAAGAGAACAGCAACAAACATAGAGAAAATATGAGGCAATTCCCAATAGAATTCATGGAGCTAAAAAGCACAATAGTTGAGCTGAAAAACAGAAGAAAGGGGATCAACATTAGGCTGGATGAAGCCTCCAATCTAGTCAGTGAGTTAGAGGATATGGCAGTGGAATGCGACCAAGCAGACCAGCAAAGAGAAAGTGAATTAAAAGAAAGGAAGACAGTATAAAAGACCTATGGGGTAATGTCAGTGGAAACAACAGTTGCATCATAGGGGTCCCAGAAGGAGAAGAGAGAGAAAGAGGGGCAAAATCTGTTTGAAGAACTGATAGCTGAGAATTTCCATAGCATTGCAAAGGAAACAGACCTCAAGATTCAGGAAGCTCAAAGAGTTTCAAACAAAAGAAACATAAACAGACCTATCTGAGACATATCTTCATGAAATGTCAAAAATACAAGATAAAGATAGAGTCTTAAAAGCAACTAGAGGAAAACGACTTACATGCAAGAGTTCTTATAAGATTATCAAGATATTTCTCAGCTGGTATGTTACAGATCAGAAGGGAACAGCATGATATATTCAAAAGTGCTGCTGGGCAAGGATTTCCAACCAAGTATACTCCACCTTGTTAGAGTAGAATTGAAGCACCAATAAAGAACCTTATAGACAAGCAAAAGTTAAAGGAATTTGTCATCCCAAAAACAGCCTTACAAGAAATACTAAAGGTAGTTCTATGAAATGAAAAGAAGCCACACTTAAATAGGAGCAAGACATAAAATAAAAATTTGGTGCAGAGGTAAGTAAAAATATGGATGGTCAGAATGAGATCAATAATAATTTGATTTCAAGTGAAAACATGTTAAAAGCTTAGAAAATTTATGTACACCTCATGATAATCTCAAAACATAGCTCAGGGGAATAATATAAAGATGAAAATAAAAATATAAACCAAACACAGCATAATTGCTTTCAAACCACCTAAGAAGAGAAAGAGAACAAAGATTATGTCTGCAACAATACCCACAGAACAATTTTCAAAATGGCATTAGGCAGTTACATATCAATAATTAACTTAAACTGGAATGGATTGAACTCACCAATCAAAAGGCACAGAGTAGTGAAGTGAATTAAAAACCATAACCCAACTTCCTGCTGCATTCAAGAAGTTCATCAATTCAAAATATGATCATAGACTCAAAGTCAATGGTTGCAAGAAAATCCTATAGTCAAACGGCAACTAAAAATAAGTAGAGACAACTATACTTAGATCAGATGAAACAGACTTCCAATGAAAGAAGATAGCAAAAGACTGGTATAGACTTTATATGATGATTAAGGGGTCAATTCAGCAAGAAGATTTAATGCTTACTGACGTATATATGCTAAATGAAAGAATATCAAAATACATAAAGCAATTATTAGTAGAACTGAAGAGAGACATTGATAGCAGTAGGAGACTTCAACATCCCACTTACAACGAACAGTTCAACTAGGCAGAACTTTGTCTTTTATATGACAAATTTAAAACACTTGGGTTTAATGAGTATATGATGAACACTTCATCTAATGACTACGGAATTTGTATTTTTCTCAATTGCTCATAGAACATTCTCAAAGATGGGCCTTATGTTGGGATATAAAACGTATCTCAGCAAATTTACAAAGATTGAAATAATGCCTAGCATCTTCTCTGATTGCAATGATTTAAAACTAGAAATCAACACTAAATATAAAGCTGGAAGCTTACAAAATATTTGGAGGCTACACAACACACTTCTGAATCACTCTTGTGTAAAAGAGAAAATCAAAGGAGAATTAAAAATGTACTTGGAGAAAAAAACAAATTGAAATCATGAGCTATCAGAACTTATGGGATGCACCAAAAGAAATATTAAAGAGGGAAGTTTATTGCAATTCAAACCTACCTCAAGAAACAAGAAAAATCTCAAGTAAATAATCTAACACTACACCTAAATCAATTAGGAAAAGAAAAAGTGAAGCCAAAAGTCAGTGGAAGGAAGAAAATAATGCAAAATTTAAGCAGAAAAAAGCAAATTAGAAATCAAGAAGATAATTCAGAAGATCAATGAACCCAAAAGATGCTTCTTTGAAAAAAATGAAATTGGCAAACCTCTGGCTAGGCTCACCAAGATAAAAAGAAAACTCTAATAACTAGAATTAGAAGTAAAAAAGAAGACATTACAACAGATAACTCAGAAATAGAAAATATCATAAAAAGTTCTATGAACAGCTATATGCCAATAAATTTGATGATCTCAAGGACATGGACAAGATTTTAGAAACACACAGTTTACTAAAGACTGAATCAGAAAGATATATACAACCTGAACAGAATTATTGCAAGTCAGATCATTGAAAAAGTAATCTAACATCTCCCTAAAAATAAAAGCCGAGGACCAAATGACTTTATTAGTGTTTTACCAAAACTTCAGGGAAAAATTAATACCTAAGACTCTTCCACATCACTCAATCACTCTCTAACACCATATACTAAAATTAATTCCAAATGAATTAGAGATTTGGATGTAAGACCAAAAACCATAAAATTCTTAGAAGAGAATTTAGGCAAGTCATTCCATGACATTGGCCTTAGAGAAGTCTTTGACTACTCAACTCCAGCAGCAAAGGAAAGAAAAACATAATAAACTAATGGAACTACATCAGTCTATAAAACATCTCAGAGTGAAAGAAATTACCACCAATGGAGAAAGACAACCTACTGAATGAAAGAATATATTTCCACATCATATATCTGACAAGGGTTTAATATTCAAAATTTATAAAGAACTCATAAACTCAACAACATAAACACAAATAGCCTAATATAGATGGACAAAATAATTGGATAGACATTTCTCCAAATAAGAAATATAGTTGACCAGCAAACGTTATGGAAAGATGTTCTCCTTACTTGCTATTATGGAAATACAAATCAAAACAGCAATGAGATACCACCTTACAACTATGAGATTTGCTACGATCCAAAAGTCTGAAAACCATAAATGCTGGTAAGGATGTGTAAAAAAGAAAACACTTTTATACTGTTGGTGGCAGCATATGTTGGTGCAACCGTTTTGGAAGGCAGTATAGAGATTCCTCAAATAATTCAAAATGGAAATTCTGTATGATCCTGTCATGACACTTATGAATATTTACTCAAAACATGCAAAAAACTAATTTGCACACACATATATATACATATATATATATGTTCTCATGTTTATTGTACATTATTTACAATAGCCAAGTATTGGAAATTACCTGTGTCCATTGTCAGATGAATGGATAAAGAAGTTGTGGTATATCTAGCTATCTATTTATCTCAAGATATTTCTCTGTCATTCTCTCTCTCTCTATATATATATGTCTATATATTTACTAATATATATTAGACTCTATATATTAGAATATAATATATAATGGAATACTATATGACCATAAAAAGATGAAATCTTGGTATCTGTGACAGCATGGATGGAAATAGAGGGGAGTACGTTAAATGAAATAAATCAGAAGAAGACAAATACCAGATGATCTCACTCATATGTGGAACATAAAGAAACAAAGGACAGATTAAACATAAACCAACCCTTGGACATTAACAATCGAACTGAGGTTACCAGTGGAGAAAGGAGTAGAGGCAAGTGGTGGTGGGAGTTCAATGTACAACAGTGAAAGACATGTTAATTTGGGTGGTGGGCAGGGTATGTTGTCATATATTTGAGGAATGGTGAACTTTCACATATGTGTTGATATGATTTCTTCTTATTGCTTTGTTAGGCATTAACCAGATTTGCAACTAATCTGCATTTTTTCTAAAACGTCTTTTCAAATGACTTTGAATATTATCCAGGTCCTAAAATAATTATTGCAATCTATTTGACTCTACATTTGTATAAATGTCATGTTTTTAATTTTTAAACATTTTATTTTGACAGGTTCATGAATATTGGCAGTCACAACTTGACCCCTATGGGGGAAATTTGACCCGCAAAAGAGGAAAAACCCAAAGATACTATCTTACAGTTTTCCAACAAATGTCCAAGCATATCGCCCTGGGTTTAGGATCACCATATATTTTATAATACAAAATAGGGCATGTTTGAGAGTAAAGGGAGAATTTGTTATTATGCCTTGGCAATAGGTATACACTGGAATGGTTCTGGTAATACCAGGACATTTGCCCATACTACCTGTAGTGAAGTAACTCAGTCAACAGTACCATTCATGCTCTCAGAATTTCCAATCAGCTCATTAATTTGCCAATATCTGAGCTGTGTCAAGCATTATAAAGATTCAATAAAATTTTCTAACTTGAAAGACAGAGATAAAAATAGTTAAAAGTAACTTGGAGGGAGCAGAGACTATATAGGGAGAATAAAATCCCCTCTGTGCAGAAAAAGATTACCATGAATATAATCAGAGAACTAGAGTTTGTACTGAATTAATGAAATGACAACAGGATGGTGTAAAAATGTATCAAGAGGTAAACATTCATAAAACTTATAAATTTACAACACAATAGCGAAACTTTAAAAAAAAAGATGAGAAGTGGAAAGCTATAAATCTTAAATTTACAAAATGTAATGTCAAATTTAGTCAATAATTTTTTAAAGTAAAAGAAAAGAATAATTTTGTTTGTGTTATAGTTTAAGATACAACATGAAAATTAAGTACTTATTTTCAGCTTGAATTTTAAATTTTGGAAAGATATTCTACTCATGAATTTAATTCAAGAGAACCATGAAGAGGAATTTTTTTCTTTCATGTAATCAATTTTGGCTCCTAGAATGCTTGAATTATTTTTATCATCTATCAGCAAATTAGAACTGCTTTGAAACAGTGTTTTCTTTTCTTGTAAATTGTAATATTTATTATTTCTTTTGTTCAAAATGCTGCATTTATTTTAACATGTTGAAATTGCATCTCAGTCGATATTTCATACCACGCCCATTACCAGAGTTCTATTATCACTTTTCCCCTCTTTTCTTTCTTACCCCTCCTCCCAGAAGCAGTATTTTCTTAAGTTAAAAAACACTTAGGAATCAGGAGACTAATTTGAACACCTGTTCTGTCTGAATGCTATATTACATTGAACAAGGTATTCTCCCCTTTTCTGGACATCAGTTTTCTCAGATGCCAAATGTGTGTAGTAAGAACAGCTATGTCTAGTATCATGCCATGGGTCAGAATTTCTCATCTCCACAATCCTGATCCCAGTGCCAAAAATTTCCAGAAAGACTGATGAATGGGCAAGAAAGAATATCAGTGATAGTTCATTCGAGTCAGAATGAAAACTTACTTTACAAAAAAGACCCAAACCCCCTCACCCCTGAGGGATATAGTGCTTCCAACATAATCAGAAGCTTCTTGAACAATGACATATTTTAGCAATTGAGAATAAAAGCTCAGAGCTAGCAAACAAACTGATCTCTAAGATTATATAAGATCCACTCAGCATCAGAGCTATCCAGATCATGTCTGTCTCCACATTTTGTAAATAAAATGCCCCTTTTGGTTTACAGCTAATTAATTTTTTCTGCTCCTTTTCTATGCTTATCTTCTAATATGCTTTTGTCTGGGATCCAATTTCTCTTCTTGTCAGACCGATAATTCTATGCCTCCACTCCTTTTTTTTCTTTCTATTGTTCATACCACTACTCTATATTATTGTCTCCATTTATTAGAATAATTCTCTGCCAAAATATAATGGTCATTTTTCTCAAAAGAGAAGCCATATAGAATCAGACTTCTATTTGATAATACAACATATTTCTACTTATTGGCTTTAGCCCATAATAGGGTTGATCACTAAGCAAATAACTTATAATATTGAAAGGAGCGCCCATTTTATAAAATAAATGAATTAAATAACTGCTTTCAAATTATTTTTCTGTCTAGTATCCTAAGCATTGCTTATTTGGCATATAGAATATGCAAAATTCATAAAATAAGGGTATATCTAAAATGCCAAATTGCTGGATTAAAATTGAAAATTGTTCATTGTTTCTTTAATATGAGTTAGTTCATAATCTTGCAGATGTTATATCAGAATACTGAATGGGAGTATTTTTATTTGTATCTATTGAATAAAATCAATGCAAAAACATTTTGATTTATAAAATGTCACTATTGGCTGACCCTTTCGATTCCTTTCTTCAGGAATTTCATTTTTTGTAATGATAGTTACAGTATTTATTTTGTTTATACTGCTATATGCATTTTAAATATTTAAATCACACCTCAATATATATTTATTTCACACCACACCCACCACCGGAGTTCCAGTGACCTTTGTCACCACTTTGTTCTTTCCTTCCTTCCCTCTGTCCTTTATACTCCCTTGGTAGACAGTTTCATGTCTTGTGAATTTTGTTGAGATTTGTTTAATCATTTGTTTAATTTTTTTATATTCCACATGTGAGTAAAACCATACTGTATTTCTTTTTCTTTCTGATTTATTTCTCTTAACATGATTCCCCTCCAATGCTATCTTAGTTATTGCAAACGGCATGTTTTTTCCTTTTTTTTAGCTGCATAGAATTCCATTGAGCATATATACCAAAATTTTATCCATTCATCTGTTGAAAGTCATTTATGTTGTTTCCATATTTTGGCTATTGTGAACTGTGTTGCTATGAACACAGAAGTACAGATATGTTTTCATGTTAGAGTTTTTGTATTCTCTAGGTGTCTGTCCAGATATGGGACAGTTGGATAAAATGGTAGATGTATTTTTTTGAGGACTCTTCTTACTGTTTTCCAAAGAGAACACTAATTTACATACTTATCAACAGTGTAGGAGGATTTCTTTTCTCCACATCTGCTCCAACATTTGCTGCTTCTAGTCTTTTTTTTATATTGGTCATTCTCAGTGGTATGAGGTAGCATTTGCATTTCTCTGATGAGTGATGTAGAGCATTTCTTTCATGTATCTATAGAACACCTGTGTGTCTTCTTTAGGTGTGTACTCAGTTCTTATGCCATTTTTGAGTGGGTCATTTTCTTTTTTTGTTGTTGAGGTGTATAAATCTTAATATATTTTGGAGGTTAAGCTCTTGTTTGATGTTTATGCAAAGATCTTCCCCCATTCCGTGGATTACCTTTTTGTTTTAATGATGGTTTCTTTCACCGTAGAGAAGATATTTAGTTTGATGGAGTCTCAATTGTTTAGTATTACTTTCGTTTCTTTTGCACTAGGTATCTCTTCCCCAAAATATCTTTGAGGTCGATGTCCTGGAGAATTTCTGCTACATTTTCCTCTGGGTGTTTTATGATTTTGAATCTTGTGTCCATGGCTTTGATCCACGTTGAGTGAACTGTTGTATATGGCACTAATGAGCAATTAAGTTTCACTTTATTTTCAGTTGTCTACTCAATTTTCCAAGCATTGTTTGTTGAAAAGTCTTTTCTTCCTCCATTGTATGCTCTTGGCTCCTTGATCATATATTACCTGTGCATATAGCTGTGGTTTTATTTCTGGGTTCTTAGTTTGTATCTCACTGGTCTTTGCTTCTGTTTGTGTTCCAAAACTGTACTGTTTTAATGATGGTTGCGCGGAAGAATAATTTGAAGTCAGGGAGTGTGGTAACTCCTCTCTTCTTCTTCCTGAGGATAGTGCTGACTATTCAAGGCCTTTTGTGGTTCCATACAAACTTCAGTATTATGTGCTTAATGGCCTTGAAAAATGTCCCAGAAATTTTTATGGGAATTGCATCAAGTTTGTATATTGCTTTGGGCATGATGTCCATTTATACTAAGTTCATTCTTATAATCCATCGGCTTAGAATACTTTTTGATTTCTTTTATTGCTTTTGAAAAAGTCTTAAAATTTCCATTGTAGAAGTTTTCACCTCCTTTGTTAATTTTTTCATAGGTATTTTATCTTTTTCTGGTGTGATTAGGAGTAGGATTTTTCATTAATTTTATTTTCCTTTACTTTATTGTTTGCACATAGAAATTCTTGCCACTCTATTATAGCCTTTTATGAGTTGATACCTTAACATGTTTATATGTCCATAAATATTCTGTGCTTTCCTTCCTCCCTTTAGTTTTTTTGTTCTCTCTTATTGGTCCTGTGTTTGTTTCTGATTTTCTTTTATTGTTTATCACCATGCTGAGTTGTTGATGACTCTTTGTTTTAATTTCCCCTGTTGTAGAAGCCCTTTTAACATTTTTTGAAACTCAGACTTGGTGATGGAAAATCCATTAACTTTTGTTTGTCATTGAAGATTTCGTTTCTCCATAATACTTGAATGATAGTTTTGCAGGGTAGAGTATTATTGATTGGCAGTTTTTATCTGTTAGTGTTTTGAATATGTCATTCCACTCTCTCCTGGCCTGTAGATTTTCTGCTGAGAGATCTGGTGGTATCTTAATGGGTGTATCTTTGTAAGATGTGTTTCTCTTTTTCTCTAATAGCTCTGAGTAATTTTTCTGTATTATTGGCTTTTGTTATTTTTATTATAATGTGCCTTTGAATAGTTCTATTTACATTTAGATATTTCAGCATTTTAATGACTTGTTGGATTTCCCTGGTCATTCTTTGTAACAGTTGTGGGAACTGCTCTGCCATCACTTATTTAAAAAATTTATGATCATTTCTTCCTCTCTTCTCCTTCTGTGATACTGATTATCCTTATGTATGTTCTTCTTATCATGCCTGATATTTCTCGCAATGTTTCTTTCTTTTTCCTCAATCATGTTTCTCCTCTTCAGTGAAGGTCATCTCTGTGACCATATCTTCACTTTCTGAGATTTGTTACTCTGAGAGGTTGAGTCTGTTAATGGAGCTTTCTTTGTTTATCTTCAATTAATTGACTGTATTCATTATCTCTAGCATTTCTGTTAGGGCTTACTTTAGAGCTTTAATCTCTTCAGCGAAGTAGTCCTTTTGGCTTATTGCTTCTTTTCTGAACTTTTCCATTTGCCTTTGAGTATTTGGTTGTGGCTTCTGCATCTCATTCAGCTTTTTATAACTATTATTTATCGATCAGATTATACCAATCAGTGTCAACGGATTTCCTTGAGGAGCTTCTGTTGCTTTCTTCTCTTTGTGCCATTCACATTTTGTTTAGGAGTTAGTTAAATTTTGGTATGGCTTTCTTCTCTGCCTTGTATTTTACATTGTGGCTTTCTTTGTCTTCCATTTCTTCCTAGGTGTTGGCTGCAACACTGCCCCCAGAAGATGTCCTGGAGGTTGCTGAAATTTGTTGGGATAGGTGGTAGAGCTGACATCGTGTCCTCTCTCCCTCCTTCAACTTGGTGCTGAGGATGAGACTTGGCATAGCTGTGGTCCAAATGCTTCAGTGGGAGTGGGATCAGAGTTGTCCGGGTCTTCTCTATTCCTCACTTGTGTATGCTGAAGCTGGGTCATGGATCAGCTGGAGGGTGCCTGACTTCTCTTTTGCCACTCTGTTCTGCTCTTCTGATTATATTTTTTCTGGAATGTAGCCTTCATTTCTAGTCTTTATACTCTACGAATACGTCACTTATCTGTAAAAGTTATATAGATTCTCACATGAAACATATCTGTTTTTCTTTGATTTTGAATTTTTAAAAGCCCTACATTTTCCTAATGATGCTTCAGGATCAAAAAGATTGGCCGGGGTGGTGGTAGGAGGTTGAGAGTCGAGATTTAGGCATAGTTCATAGAACAACAACCTTCTTTCCTTTCAACCAGATAATCTCCACTATTATTAAATATAATTTGGGGAAAATACTTGAAAGAATAGTTATTCCTCAAAAAATTAAACTAAAAAGGCAGATTTCAGATTTTATATATGCAAAAAAATATTAGTTGGATTCCAGTCCCAGTTTTTTCACTTCTAGTTGTCTGAAGTCACTTAGCCCTTAAATTCCTCCAAACTGAAACATAGTATATATTATGAAAAAACAGATTCCAAAGGTGAAATATTATGGTTGCACTCTCCCTGAGCTTTCTCACCCCAACGTGTCAGATGATTGTAACACTCAACAAACTTCTGTCCTTCTTCCATACTAAATTTAGGAGTCAGCAGGCAAGATTCTCTAGATTATGAAAAGCCTTATCTCTATCCTGTGGTCTTGGCTACTTGTATGTGGCCCAAAGGAATCTTTGCTTGGGTCAGGCTTTTAATCATTATTTAACGGGAAGGTGCCCCCTCCCTTTTCTTCCTTTATGGCATGACTCACGAGCACCTGGCATCCAGGCCTCTATGACTCCTCTGCTCATACTACTTAATTCTTGACAGCTCATTGTGCCTCTGACACAAAAGAGGCATATTTTCCCAGCCGTCATCAATTTAGCATGTTTCAGTAGCCCACTCTGATCACAGAGTCACTCCAGAGCCTTAATTCTTAACTGTTGAAAATTAATCTGACATTTTGTGCACTCTTAGATGGAGACAAATGGACCCTGAATAATTTAAAGAACATTTTCTCAAAGCATCCAACAGAGTTGAAGGCTCCTGATTTTTCATTGCTCATACAACCTAAGCCAAACAAGCTGAATGACCGATATTGATGCTTCCATGCCTCTAAAAACAATAACTCAGTGTACGTGCCTTGCAATCAGAATGTATTTGCTTATCAAAGTTGAACATACGTTTTGGTGAGCTTGTATCTTTGGATATGTCTCCAGCTGGGTTCCTGAAACTGAAGAATGAGAAGTGGTTCAGCTTCTGAACTGTTTAAAATGTGCTGTAGTTAAAAAAGAAACAGAGATAAATAGAGGATGCAGACTAAATGAAAGACAAGTATGATCTTATAGTTATAGTTACATATGCCTGAGTTTTAATATTAATGGAGTTCCCAGTAGCAGTTTTCTTAAACAACTCTAAATCATGAACCATAGTAAACACTGTTCAGGCATATTTTCAGTAAATTGATCCTTTTAAATAAGGCCCATCTCTTCAATGGTTCAGAAAAATGCTGCTCTCTGAGAGTGGGTTTTATTTTTTTTTGTAGGAATATTTGACTCTTTTTAAGTCACTCTTCTTCCAAATTAGGACACACTTGGAGTTAATGGACATTTAATAACCAAGGGATAATTGAGAGAAAAATTAATGAAGAATAATATCTATATGCTGGTGTTTAATATTACTTATTGTCATGATTTGTGCTAAATTTAGGAGTCAGCATGCAAGGTTATTACAAAAAGAATACTGAAAATGTTCTAGAAGTAATTTAGAGACCCAATAAAGAATGAGATTAGACATAAGAAAAAATGCCTTGACCAAAATATTCTTAAATTCTGGAATGAGTGTAAGGAGTAGTAGCATCTTATTTCTCACATGTAGAAAATTTTAAGAAGCATTCAGGTACTGGATATAAAATAGATTTGTCCCCAAGTGGACTAAGTGGTCTCTAAATTTCTTTCTAGAATTATAGGATTCTTAGAAGTATGATTGACAAACTAATAATCTTAGGAGTGTTAATTGACTTGTTATTTCAACGAAAACTGTATTGAGCAATTGCTCTGTACCAGGTACTGGGAAAGGCATTATGGACTCAACATTGATTAACATTCTCTAGTTAAGGGAGCATTCATATACGGGTCTCTTCTGATTGGAGATGAGCATAAGGGTCTGAACACATCCTGCTTCAGGACTTGAGTTGATATGAGAGTGGAAATTAGCCTGGAGAAGCATTCAGGTCTTTGACACAGTCTTCTATGTCCTGTATATGAGGAACTCAGAGCTTCAACAGGTCATACTAGTAGGGATGATATTATACATGTGCTCATGTTCTGGCAGAGTAATGCCCTACCTAGATAATTCAAGAAAATCACCAGAAGACACAAGCGACAAAGAGATGGCCTTTATTGTACTCACAACAGGG
>RJWH01005769.1:0-69381 GCA_004363575.1 Solenodon paradoxus | reverse complement strand
AAACTCTAAAGTAGAAACTGAAGTAACTGATACCTTCTTTTCTAATATAAGCACTTTATACATTTCTCCTCTTTTGCCAAGGTGGTAACTAAGGCCCAGAGAAGAATGGCCACAGAGCAGTAATGTAAGGACTGACCCCTTGCTTGTCTTACGTAATTCACTCCCTCATCCGCCACCAAATAATCAGTAGTTGAAATTCAAGGGCTCATCTCTCTTCTCACCTCTTTGGCTACCCATCCATTCGGCCAGCTTGCCACCCTCTTGTGCGTCCACCCTCCCACCCATTCACCCATCATCTATCCACCCACTCACGTCATCTTCCCACCTGTCTCTTTACCATTCACCCATCCATCTAGCCAGCCAGCCATTAACATCATCGTCCACATGTGTGCGTATCCCTGGCGTTCTCACTCTATTGATAAATGAGGTGCAATCCCTGTGTTTAAGTGGCTTGCAGTTTGGTGTGACCAACGTGTGTGTAGATGGTTGGAGGGTTATAGATGCATTAAAGCAGGTGTGTGGAGTGCTAATCAGTGCATAACCAGTCCTCCTGGTGACGGACGGTGAAGTCTGAGAGCCACTGCTCTAGAGGAGGGGATGGCATCACCATAAATCAGTGTGATAAGCACTTAGCACACAGAGATGAGACCCGTCTTGTCTTCTCATTTAGACAGTGAGCTCCCCAGGGATAAACTGCATCTTCCGTGGATTCTGTCTCCCTGGGGCTGGGCTGGGTTTCACTGGCATGGACATCAGTAGGTGATGATTAGTGTCATGGACTCAGCACGAGGTGGCAAGACTGCAGGGGGCCCACTGGGGAGAGCCAATCCTCTCAAAGGAGGGTGGGCTTGGTGGGTGAAGGACAAGGCAGTTTGGGGAAGGCTTCTCTTAGACAGATGCTCTAAAGCTGCGATGACCCCAGCCCTCTCCTTATAACACACAGCAGGGTTTTCCCAGGTACTCTCGTCCTATCTTTCCATCTGGCCTAAGGAGATGGCAGGCGTATGGCTCACAACTTGCAGATGAGAAAACTCAGGGCCAGAAAGATGCAGTGACACCTCCCAGGTCACACAGCCAGCTCTCAGAAGAGGACGAGCTGGAACCAGACCCTAAGTTTCATCCAGGTCCCTTTGCAGGGGCTCCGCAAAGCCGTCTCCCCTTCTCTGAGCCTTGGCTGGTCCTGGGTGTGGGCATGGCGTTTCATGTAAGGTGACCCTTTGTGGACATGTGCATTTCAGCACCTGCTCCCCCGCCCATCTTCCGCAGTAGCCAACACTGACTCAGGCCAGACCCTTTCCCTTTCTAGATTTTGATTTTTCCAAAAGATTATACTTGAAGATTTCTGAGTTTATTTCTGGTCCTGAAAGTCCGTGGCCCTAGAAGTGGTAAGGCAGCAGATTCTAAGCACAGTGGGGGACAAATTGCTGGTACATGGGGATGTTGGGCCAAATAATTTCTACAGTCTCTCATTCAGCTACATTAGCTTCCCATTCCCATGATAACACATCACAGCCCCGATAACGGCTTACGCCGTCCACTTGCATTGTCTTGCAGTTCTGGAGGTCAGAGGTCTGAAACTGGTGTCCCTGGCTAAAACCAAGGCACTGGCAGGGCTGGGCTCCCTTGTGGAGACACTAACAGGCCATCTGTTTTCCTGTCCTTTCCAGCTTCTGGAGGTTGTCTGCATGTCTCAGCTCCTTCCATCTTCAAAGGCATTGAGGGCAGTCAAATACACCTCACACCACATCACTCTGACTCGTCTTCTACCCAGGACCCTGTTTTAAGGTTAGTTAATCAGGAGGCTTAATTTCATCTGCTCTCTGAAGTCCCCCCTTGTTATGTTATATGTAGGTTCTAGGAATTAGACCTGAGATATCATTACTATTACTAACAAATAACTCAAGGACTCTAGAAAAGTAAGTCCTAGCTTTGTCTAGAGGTGTAGAAACTTTGCAGCCAGAGGGAATGGCTGATGGCTTCTTCATGTACCTGCCTCCTGAGAACTCGTTAGGTTTGTCCTGAGTCAATCTGTCTACAGAGTAAATAAAGGGAATTCTCCTGCTACCAGTGGAGAACATTCTCCACGGGTCCAGAAGAGCAACACCTCATTGGTTCCATTGATCCCCTGTACAGGGTGGGCGGCGTAAGTAACCCCCCTGCAATCAGAAGGCCGTGATAGGCTCCCTAACACCGAGCAGCCCAATCCGGGACCTGCCAAAGCACAGAATCGTCTCACTCCCTGGGGCAACGGACACTTAGCCAAAGATCTTTGTCTTAGTCTATTTGATCTGTTCTAACAGAACACCATAGACTGAGAGGCTTATAGACAACAGAAATTTACCTCTCACAACTCTTGGGCAGGTTCTGCATCTGATGAAGAATAGCTTTCTAGAGAACCGTCTTCTTACCACACGCATTCGTGGTGGGTGGAGAGTCCTCTGGGGTCTCTTACACAGGAGGACAAATCCTATTCACGAGGGCTCTCCCCTTATGACCCAGCCACCTCTCAATAGCACCCCCTCCACAGACCATCACATTGAGATGGCAGCAACCTTCTCTTTATCTCTCAATGTGATTGGACAGCAAAAGAGAGGATCTCAGGTTTGGAACAAACCTGTATGAATGAGACAATGCATTTCTTAATAGTAAGCATCTCAAGCCTTTACACATCCATCCAGTGATGGTAATGACAATACCATCAAATAAGGCTGCCCAGACCAGCCAGGGGCAGAGCTGAGACTTGAGCTGTGACCTTCACCCCCAGAAGGAGGATGATCAGTCAAGCCATTAACAGAATGCTTAAACTTACTGGGCACCTGGGCCCAGAAAACCTTAGAACAACCTCTTTGTCAGCCAAGGAAGTCAGAGACGTTTGGACTTTGAGCCTCCATTCTCCCACATGAAGGATCTTTGTCCCCTTCTTTTACAGTCTCTGAAAGCCGGACAAAGGCGCTGAGTGCCTCTTTTATGCCGTTCATTTCCTTGGTCTTCCAGCTGGCTTCTCTGGCATGACTTCGAAGAATCACTGACTAGAGTTAAATTAATCAGTCCTACTCTGGAAGCTCACTCTGGGGGTCTGTGTGAGCAGCAACCGGATTACAAGTCAGGGCTGCCACTCTGTTTATGACCTTTAATTGCAGATTCAATTTGAGATCACTGACATTTTCTTCCACCTGCATCATCTTAGGTCCTCTGGTTGCTGTGACCCACAGTGACTCCCAAAGAAAATTTTAATTTCACCACCTGTGTTTTAAGCCAGGCCATTTCCAAGCTTCCCCAGGGTGGTAAAACGTGTATCTGCTATCTATTGCTGGGTAACAAACTATCCCCAAGCGTAGTGCTTAAAACATGGATTATTTCTCATGAATATGGGGGCCCTCCAGGCTCTGTTGATTTTCATTGGACTTGCTCTTGCATCTGTGGTCAGCTGGTGAGTCTGCTGGGGTTGGCGCGTCTAGGACATCAGCATACGTACATCTGGTGGTGGGCTGACTATAAGCAGTTGGTGATGGACTGTGTTATTTGTGCTCCGTAGGCTGACTGGGGGCTGTTTTTATGGTGATGGCAAAGAGAATACGAGGCAACTTGCAAGTTCTCTGGAGACCGAGGCACAGAACCCACACACCCCTGCGTTTGAGGGGTCACACTGCCAAGCACCCGGCCAAGCCCAGGTTCCAGATGTGAGGGAGGAGCTCCCATTTCTGATGGAAGGAGTTTCAAAGCCACATCACAATGGGTGTAGGTAAAGGGAGGGGCTGAGAAATGGGTCCAGTTTTGTAATCTAATGTCTAACACACCCATCTACTTTTCGCTGCAAAAGTGAAGAATTAGTTGATTATAAAGACTTCCAACATTTGACTTTACAAAATAACTTTATTGAAGTACCTCTCCATGCCACAAAATGAACCCATTTTCAGTGTACTTTTCCATGGTCTTTAATACATTTGTCATCATGGGCATTATCACCACAATCGAGTTTCAGAGCATTTCTCGGACCCTCCAAAGACCCCTCTTGCCTGTTTGCGGTCAATCTTCCATTCCCACCTCCAGCTTCAGGCAGTGGTGCTCTGCTTTCTGTCTCCATAGATTGGTCTTTTCTGGACATTTCATGCAAATGAAATGATGCCACAGGCGGTCTTTCGCGTTCGTCTAATGTTTTTGAGGTTCAGCTATACTGCGGCATGGACCAGTACTCTGTTACTTGTATTACTGAGCTATGTTCGATTGGGGGGAAGAGTCTATCTTTTGTTTATCCGTTTGCCAGTGATGGACATTTCGTTTGTTTCCACTTTTTAGGAATCATGAATACTGTTGGGATAAAGATTCATGTACAAAACTTTGTACAAAAACTTTCACTTCTCTGGGACAGCTTCCTAGGAGCTGAATTGTTGAGTCAAATGACCAATTTATGTTTACATGGGTGAGAAATTGCTCAGCTCTTGGAGCACCATTTTTACCTCCCATCAGCCATGCATGAGAACTCCAACTTCTTTTCATCCTTACCTATGCTTGTTATTGTCTTTTTGATTGTGAACTGCTTTGAGCCATCAAAAAAAACCAGCCTTATGTATGATGCAATTCAATATCACCATCCCATTTAACAGCTGTGACCAACTGAGGTCCAGAGGGGAATGGTGGCAGAAACTGGATTCAAATTCACCTTGTTTCTCCAGGCATAGCCCAGTTGTGTGAGCTGTGGGTGACTCCCCCTTCACTGGAAGCTCCATTGAGGCTTCCTTCCCATCAGCAGGGAACCTATCTCAGCATCTCCTTTCCCTGTTCTCTCAGTCCCCGCTGAGACTGTGTGTCCTGTAGGTTTGCTGCTTGACTTGATGACTCCAGAGAAAGCCCCCCCGGGCCTGCTGCTTCTGCAAGACTGATGCAGAAGGGGCTCGGGTCTTGCTTAGGGACACGTGCCTGACTCCCGGGGGCATATTCCCAGATTGGTATTCATAGCAGGAGTTTCTCTGCTTCCCCTAATGCAGCCCCTATAAATTGTGACATGAGCTCATCTGAGTCTGTTACTACATTATTGTTATATGATACCTCTTTAAGGTTTGCTGAATTTGTATTGTTACCTGGGGAAGAAGAAAAGATATATATTCCAGCTATTTATTGGCTGACACGCTTCTGAAAGCACATTATTTCCGAGATATGTGCTGAAGTTCCACACCTCTTGCAGCAGCCCCTGCGAAG
The DNA here is from genome assembly GCA_004363575.1 of Solenodon paradoxus. Lineage (NCBI taxonomy): Eukaryota > Metazoa > Chordata > Mammalia > Eulipotyphla > Solenodontidae > Solenodon > Solenodon paradoxus. Next base: position 64,185 of record RJWH01005769.1, on the reverse strand, counting down.
CCTTGGGGCGGAGCAGGGCCCAGCACTCAGGAAATCCCAGCCCCGAAGCCCATGGCCTCTGCTGAGGCTTCCGCTGGTCTATGGGGAAATAAGAAGAATGATGTTGAGAATGCTCAGAAGTCACATCGATTTCATTTAAAGGGCTCTTCTCTCTCCGGCGATTATGCTTTTCCCTGCCTTTTAGGTGTTAAAATGTTCTGGCTTTATGACATGCTGGTGGTAAGAAGTGGTCATCGTTTTTTATAAAACGTCTTTTTCTGGCAAAAGAATAAGTGGAATATACTGCCTCCACCTGTGTGTGTGTGGGTGTGTGTATGTGTGCACTGGAATTTTTATTTTGTTACTGTCTTAACTATCGAGAGATAACTAATATCCGGGACCCACACGAGGCCTGGTAGCCAGGTGTTGGGAAGGGAAGCGCCTTAGACAGACCTGGTTTTCTGCTAATTTGATCGTATTTAACAATTCTCATGGCGATCACAGCAATGCTAACCACTGAAACAGACTAATAATGGAGAAGTCAAGGTCTGTCACGCCTTTCTTTGGGCCAAGCATTGTTCTGAGTGCTTTGTATTCCTGAAGACACTGGTCTTTACGACACCGCAGTGAAGCGGCTATTGGGGTTGCCGTGTCTCACGGAGGAGGCTCAGGAACTCAGAGGGACATCTGCCCTGGGCCGCAGGGTGGAGGAGGAGGGGCCAGTCAGACGAATGTGACTTCAGAGCCCCAGTAATGCCACCATGGATCTGCCACGTCAAGCATCTGGACCTCGGGCTCTTCATCTGTACAGTGGAGTTAAAACTACCAGGGTAGAGTGGTGGCTAAATTGGTTCTGGTGGCCAAAGCGATTTGGTCTTTGTTTCTGGCACAGAGCTCTGTGAGTGACAAGAGTGACAGGCGCGTCTTTGTTCTAATGAGGTGACTTCCTGGGCCCCTGGAGAGCTGCAGGATTGGGGCTGGCCAATAGGAAGGTAAAGCCTTGGTTAGAAACTTGCAACTTTCCCTTCATCCTCAGCCTCCCAGGAGGGGAGAGGGGTTGAGCAATCACTGGTGGCTGACGACGATGTAACCAACCAATGATGCAATCAGGCAATGATGCGATCACCCAACATTGTAATTAACCAATGATGAAATCAACAAATGATTCAACCAACCAAAGATGTAAGTGACCAATGATGCAATCAATAATGTAACCAGCCAATGATGTGATCAGCCAATAATGTAGTAAACCAATGATGCAACCAACCATGATGCAATCAACCATGCCTTCAGCATGAAGCTTCCATAAAAGCCCGAAATGATGGGAGCTCTGAGTTGGTGGTGGTGGGGGGCAATGTGTCTGGAGAGGTGGCGGGGGCTCATGCCCCTTCCCACAACCCTTGTCCTGTCTTCTCTTTCATTGGGCTGTTTCTGAGTTGCAGCCTTTGCAATAAACCAGGAATAGAGAGTGAGCCACTTTCCTGAGTCTCGTGACCCATTCTAGTGAGTCTTCTACCCTTGGACTCGGGGCTTCTGGGCATCCCTGAATTTGTAGTCAAGTCTGGTAGAGTGTGGGTAAAGTGTACTTGTGACTGGCATCTGAAGTGAGGACTGTCTCGCAGGAATGAGCCCTTGAACTTGTGGGTCTGCCGCTAACTCTGGGAAGTTATTGTCAGAACTGAATTGCATTGTAGGACTCCTACTGGGTTTAGGAGAACAAGAGAATTGGCTGGTGCTAACAGGAAACAAACAAAAAATACCTCTCAGGGGCCAATACATTCCCTGATACATAGTATGTGCCCTCCTTCCCTCACTCCCTCCCTTCCTGTCTTCCTTCCTTCCTTCCATTTAAAGGAAAGGTGCAGGCAGGAATGAAGGAGAGCAGTCAGGAAAAGAGAAGACGAAGAAACACTTTATTATTTCTACTTAGTTGTTCACCTTGGTTGTTCCTTCTGAAACCAGGGCAAAAGCTTGGGATGTATGTAGGCTACACCAGGCAAACTTAACCCCTAAGCCACCAAAGCATGACCAATTTACCACTTTCTTTCCCTCTGGACGAACCCTCTAGATTTTTTTGCAGAAGACGGGCTCCTGGTCCACAGCTTGGGTCTGGCAATCTAACAGACCCGTGGTTGAGCCCAGACCCCACCTTTTTTGGCTGGGAGACCCTCACAGTCTCTCCCTACCCCTGTGTCTCAGGGACTGGAGATGGGCAGGGCAGCCAGGGTCAATGGTCACTTTGTTAAATGCCGGTCCTCACACAGGGGAGAAGACCAGAAACCAGAGCTTGGGAAGCAGCATGCAGATTCGCCTGCTCTGTGTTTCTCCTGGACGAGATCCACCTCTGACTGCAGTGATGTGTGACTCAGAGCCTCCACCCTCTGCTGGGCAGTGCCAGCTCCCCTCCGGCCCGGTGCCCAGCCAAGCTAACCCCCGCAGAGCTCTGGCCCTCAGCAGTGGAGCCTTAACAAAAGCCTGAGTCAAACTTCCTTTCCTCTTGCCCAGGGACCCCAGCCTGCCACGGGCCAGGTGCCAGGCCAGAGCGCTGTTGGCAAGGGAGCTGGTGTGTGTGAAAACACCGTTCTGGCGCCCCAGGGAGCAGGCGCCGCATGTCCCCTCCCCCTCAGAACCCCAGAGTCACTTACCCTGCTGCTGGCCTTGCAAACGGGAACAGGGGAACACTGAGGCTGGGATGGGGTCGCTGGCGGAACATCCCAGAATGGAAACTGTCAATACTGGGGTTTGATCCCAAGTCTCTTCTAATGCAGACTGTCCTTCCTTTTGTGCCGTTTTTGTTGCTGTTATTATTTACTCTTGGGTACAAATGACCCATTAACAAAGCTCCTTGTGGAGGTGCATGCAAAGGAAGAAAAACAGGCGCTAGAGGGGAGGATTTTAGTGCCACCAGGCTGTTTGCTGGCTCTTGAATGGTACCAGCCACCAACTACCCCTCTCCCCTGCCAGGGGCCAGACTTGCCCTAAATCATCTCATTTAATCTTCAGCACAACCCAGTGAGGTCATATTAACAGTTCCCATTTTACAGATGCAAAGAAGACAAGGAGATCAGCATCGCCCAGCCAGGAAATGGAGGGACGAGGATTTGAATTCAGGATGGAGGAGTCAGAGCAGGTGTCATGTATCCCCTGAATGTCACCCTACGTGGCAGCAAGCTGTCTCTTCTGTGGCTGGCTCAGGTGGGTGAATCTTCAGCACACTTTCTCCTGCACACACAGGCTATGATGCCATGCACAGCAGAGCTACAGATTCAACACAGCAGTCCTGTGGCCCCAGTGGAAATTGACCCACTGGGGAGCAGGGATCCCTGGTTTTGTTGCTGAAGTCACTCCCTGGGAGCCTTGTCCTCTGAATTCAGAGGAAATCAAGGAAGGCAATTTTTAAACTCTGACTTGCATGCCAGCTCCGAGCAGCTGGTAGTTGCTGTGGAGAGTGCCAGATGGAATAGAACCGTCAGGCTCTGCGATCGACTGGTGATGTCTGTACCACCGAGGTTGGGCAGGTGGGTTCAGGGGCTGCATGTGGAACAGATGCCTTTGCAAATCCCAGAGCAGGGGCTCCTGAGAGCCTGAAAAAGAACCCCAGTGCCCTATCTCAAGGAGCAGTTTGCTTCTCCTTGAACACCAGGAAAGGAGAGACCAGTAGCCTGGGGCTGCCAGATAAAATCTGGGTGTCTTGTGTCTTTGCTGAATGTGTCTTCCCTCCAAGAGCATGTCTCCAACCGTTACTTTAATCTCAAAGTCAGCCACTGCTAATGTACAGTCACGACAGCCATAGACGTCCGTGCACTTTCTTGTTTACAGTAAATAAATAGCTCATCTCAGGAGGCTTTTTCCAGTGGCGGCATTCACTTTTCTGTCAAGCCAGGCACATCCTTCTGGAGAGGCTGGGTCAATGCTGGCTCTTCAGGGGAATTTCCTGGCCAGTGCAGGATTCTCCTCCTTCACCCCGTCCGCGTCTGGAGGCCAGCTGAGACAGGATTTCTGTCTTCGTTGGCCTCTGCTGACCAGCCAGGTCTGTGAGGTCAGCCTTTGTCCCACTAATGCCCAAAGTGTCCCATGGCCTGCAGTTGTCAGAACTGCACATAATTCTTGTTTTGATTTCAGTGGCTTCTGGGGAGCCTGGAGGGACTGCCTCGGGTCTAGGCAGCCTCTTTGGCTATTGCTACTCTTACAGTTCATTTTTTTACTCCTACTCTGTGCTGAACATCAGGCCTCTCTGGGAAGTCGGGGGCCTGGAGTGCACTTAATTATGGAGTTTCAATAGCTCTTGTCTCTTCTTCTGTCTGAAGGGCAGGACCCCGAGCCTTCTCAGGGAGCCCTGATGGTTTTCTCTCCAGCCTGCTGCCATGAAAAACTGGATTGAATCCCTTTACACATGACTCTGCTCTCTGGTTTATGCTCCAAATTTTGGATATTTGAGGCCATTTTTTGGGCTTGAAGAAATAGAAAGTTCTTTTTAAAGGACAGGTGCAATTGTGAATGAAGGCGAGGCAGGCAGTAGGAAGAAAGAGGAGCAAGAAGTATTTTATTTGATCTTATTTATCTGTACATCTTGGTTATTTTCCCCTGAGACGTGAACCTGGATCCTTGGGGTATGTGGACTGTGTGGACTGGAGACAGCAGACCCAACCGTTACTCCACCAGGGTGCGCTTTTCTTTTTTAATGCTTGAGCATTTGACATTTTCAGTTGAAATCTCTCTATAGCTTTCAATACCATGGTTTCTGTTATAGATTCACAAAAGAACTCAAAAGCCAATACTTTCTTTTTTAAAATTTTCTTTTTCTCTTGCATGAGGGCCAACCGACGAGATTCTGCATCAGGCTGGAGAGGAGGGCACAGGCGAGGGGGTTGCAGGGACTCAAATATAAATGCCGTTTTTAATATTCAGTATATTCTACTGTATGGAGACATCCAGAATTAGCTCTGACATCAAATCCACAACCAAGAGGATTCTGTCTCCCCAGCAGAAAGTGAGGGTGCAGACACATGCCATGCATCTCACTGACTTATTTGCAGGGGTGCCTGCACCTATGGCTGGACCCCACTTCCTGTGGGCATCTCCATCCATCCATCATCCAGCAGCAGCACTCTGAAGACTCCTGCAGACTTTCAAGTCCTGGCGCCGGCGTTTCGTTCACTCTCAGTTGTGGATGCTCTGTGCACCTGCACCGCTTCTGCACCCACATTCCCTGTGATGAATAAACTAGGGGCGGCGTCTGCCCTCGTGGGGCTCACGTTCACGGTCATGTTCACGCAGAGTCTTGGCAAATGTGTGCTCGTGAATAAGCACATTTTCTGGGTGACTTCAGCAACAGAAATGGATTGTCCTACACTTTTGCAGGCCAGATGTCCAAGACCGAGATGTCAACCAGCCAGGCCTCTTGAGGGCGGCGAGGGGGACTCCAGTTCCCACTCTCCGCTCTCCGCGACGCTGCGGGCTGTCCTTGAGACCGTAGCTGCCTTCATCCGCATGATGCTCTCTCTGTGTCCACATTTCTCCCTTCCCCCTTTTGGCTTTTAAAGGACAAGGGCACGAGGAATGAAGGTGAACAGAGGCAGACTGGCAGGAAGAGAGGAGGAAGGAACTTTTAGTTTCTTTAGTTGTTCATCTTGGTTGCTGTCCCCAGCCCGGGACATGAACAGGCTCCTTGGGATGTACGTCCTGCGTTTTGGCTAGAGGCAGCTGACCAAACCACTGCTCCACCAAGGCACGCCCGCTTGTTGATAAGGACATGTTCCTGTTGGAGCAGGGTCCAGCCTCAAGGAGTTCAGTTAAATAATCACATTTGCAGTCCTATTTCCAGTAGGGTCACATTTTGAGGTAACGGGGTTGAGACTTTAACATGAGAATTTGGGGAGACACAATTCAAGCCACAGCAGTTACAGACACACACGCAGCTGTCACCTCAGACTCAGGCTGTGCCTGACACCTGGTGTCTCCAGGAAGGAGCAGAGGGCCGGCTGGTGACCGCGCGGTGACACACGGGCAGCCGGGGAATCATCCTGGCTCCTGGAGGGAAGAGTGGACACTGGCTTGTTGGTGACTCTCCTGAGTCAGCGGTGCCACCACTGTGCGTGTGCGAGGGCGAGTGTGTGAGTGCGTGTGTGTTTGAGTAAGTGTGAGAAAGATGGTGCGAGTGTGAGTGTTGAGGGCCGATGAGTGCAAATGTCAGCTTGTGAGTGCGCGTGCGGGGGGCACTTGGGGGCTGCAGGGCTGCGGGGCTGCGGGGCTGCGGGGCTGCGGGGCTGAGGGGCGCGGCCGTGGAGCAGGCACGTGTGTGCGTGTTGGTGATTCCGCAGTGACTTCGCAGAGCCTGTCTCTTGCTGAGCTGACCCTGTGGGCGCTGTGACGCCGAAGCGAGAGCCAGGAGGGTGCAGTCCAGATCCCGCCACCTCAGGTCCTCTCTGGCCACTGCCTGACAGTCCCTCGAACAGAGCGAGAAGCCGGTGAAACCTGAAAGACGGCGGATGCCCGCAGGGTGAGTGAGTGCGCGCTCAGGAGCGTGTGTGCCTCTGGCTGTGTGTCTAGATACGTATGCAATGCACATGCATGTATGTATGGAGAGACGCAGAGACGGCGTGACAGGTGGAGGAAGAGAGGGAGGGGCTCAGGACGCTGCAGCCATCTCTGACGTGGATGGAGTGACCTCAGAAACGTGGGCCTGTGGTCAAGCAAACAAACTGGTCAACGTTTTAAGCTCGACTTCAAAGTTTGAAAAGTGTAAGCATCATCTCTAGGGGGAGGACTGCAGTGGTGGCTGGCAGCTGGCACACAGCGCTGGCCCTTTTGCAGTAATACATGGCCTGCCGTCCTCGCAGGGCCCTGGGGTAGATACTGGAGAGAGAGACCGATGTGAAAAATTTTCAGCCATCAGTTGGTTCATCCACGTATCCATTCGTCTACTGCCATGCCAAGAGACCGTCCCGGATCCACAGGGACACACCGACCAGTCAGCACAAGCTCGGGGAACACTCGCTAAGTGCTGGACAGCACGGCTCACTCACTCATCACACACTCCTGCCCTGGTTCCACTGTGCAGAGGACAGAAAGTCTCATTTATTCATGCAAAGGATACTTCTTGGGAGCCAACTCTGTCCAGGCCATTATGAGGGACTGGGTGTCCACTGGTGACCAAGACAGACACGGTCCTGGTCCTTGCTCCATGTGCTCAGGGATCTAGGGGACTTGGGAGTCCAAAGGGGAGAGGACATTCCAGGTGACAGGGACAGACGGGTTCCAGGAGTCACCTGAGCAGCTGATGGTGGGGATCAGCTAGATAGAGTCTGTCCTCAATTGCATCCCCTGCAGAATGTCCTGCTCCGGGAGTGAGTGTCCATGGAAACCTCTGCTCACCGAGAACAGGGCCCCCGCACCGCTGCCGGTCCTCACTCTCAGCCCCAGCACTGCCCCTCTGAGTGCTTCTGCCTTCAGCCTAAGATGTGGCTATTTCCACTTCGAAAGCACCTCTCGGCCCCGCAGCCTGGCCCAGGGGACCACGCACCATGCCTGTCACTACAGCCAGATTCACCCCGACCCCGTATTCCGGGCACACAAATCAGACGCGGCAATATCTCCCTGGCTTCCTGCCAGGCCAGTCGCTCCCTGGCCTGGTCCCCCAACAGCCACTCTGGCTCCGGGAAACTTCCCAGGGATCCCAGGGTTTATTTCTGCCTGCCCAAGCCGATTTGCTTCCTCTCTGTTTCTCTCAAGGTTTTCTTTCTGCCACAGGAGAGGCTGGTGATGCTCAGGCCCTGCAGTGAACCAAATGGCATCCATTGCAGGGAAAAACAAAGAGCAGAACAACCCAGCAGAGGAAAGGTGGCAGCCTCCACAAATAGGCTTTTTGTCCTCGGCAAGAGCCTTGAGGATGAAGCAAAAACTTTGAACTCACAGAAACTTGCTTCGCACTTGCCTTCAGGAGTCCGCTGGGGTCCACCCACCAGCAGTTCCATCAGGAACTGAGGCCGAGGGGCCACTGCATGGAGAGGCAGCCAGGAGCCAGGACCCAAATAGTAGCTGGAGTAAGCGATCGAGCGAGTCCTTCTGTCAACACCGATTCAGCCTCTCATTCTCCAGGTCGTTTTCCCTGATGAGCGGCGGGCACTGGACACGCTCCTGGGTCTCTGACCTGATGGCCGTGCACCAGAGACTGGCTGTGAAAAATCACCCGGTGACCTACAGAGCGCCAGACCCACCCGCCGACTGTGTACCTGACACGGGTAGCATCAGAATATGTAAACAATCCATACAGCTCAACAACCAAAAAGCAAACAGCCCAACAAAGACAGAGGAGAGCGCCAATAGATGATTTCTCCAAGGGTAATATTCCAGTGGTTAGTGAGCGTGTGCAGAGAGGCTTGACATCACGAATCATTAGGAAAATGCAAATGCTCATCAAAGCTGCAGGGATGGCGTGTCCCGGTGGAGGCGCAGTTAGGTCTGCCACCTCCGGCTGAGCGCCGTCCATGCACATCCCGAAGACCAGGGTTCGTGTCCCTGAGCAGCAGGGAACCACCAAGATGAATAGCTACGTAAAAATAAATGGCAGCATCTTCTTCCTCCCTCTTCCTGCCTGCCTCTGCTCACCTTTATTCCTGCCTGCACCTGTCCTTAAAACAAACAAGCAGCAAACTACCAGCAGACACTATCTCATCCCCATCGGGATGGCGACTGTCTAAAAGAAAGTAGCGAGTGTTGACAAAGAGGTGGAGGAATCAGAAGCTGTGTGCATTGTTGTCAAATAAGTCAAATAAACCAGTCACAACAAAACAGACACTGTAAGTCCGTGCAGGTGAGGTGCTTAGAGGCTGAAACCCATAGACAGAATAGTCAGAGGCTGGCGGAGCGGGGCTTCGGAGCTGCTAGCTCGTGGATGCAGAGTTTTAATTTTTCAAGATGAAAGGCGGTTTAGGGATAGACGGAGGTGATGGTCACACACAACGTGCAGGTTCTATCGCTACTGAACTGTGTGGTTAAAATGCTAAATTTTATGTCATGCACATTTTACTACAATTTGAAAAATTACCCCAAAGCATCGTTTTACAGCTGATTTGTTAGTTGTTTTCATTATTTCTTTGGTGTACTGCATGGCTGCATGCTTTTCAGGACGTTGACCTCCCGCCTCGAACCACAACCACCACCAGAGTTCAGTGCCCTTTGTCACCACCGTGTCCCGCCAACCTTTCCTTCTTCCTGCCTTCTGTCCTAACCAGACCGTCTTGTGGCCAGTGAAGCTTGTTGAAATTTGTCTGTTTTGATTTTTAGTCCACAGATGAGCGAACATCCTCTTTTGCTTTCTGACTTACTTTACTTAAGATGATCCCCTCCAGTTCCCTCCAGATTGCTGCAAAGGGCACAATGTCATCCTTTTTAACAGCTGCACAGAATCCTAGCCGGTCTGGAGACCACAGGTCTTTATCCCTCGTCTTCTGCTGATGAGCAGTTACATTGTTTCCACATCTGGGCTCTTGTGAACTGCGCTGCTTTGAGCATCCGGTGCAGACATTCTTATCTGACTCCTGTGTTTGTATTCTTTGGGTATTTGCCTAGAAGAAGGGTTGCTGGATTGAGTGATAGGTCTTTTTTGGTGGGTGTGGGGGAGAATCTTCATAGTGTTTTCCAAAGAGCTTTTAAACTTTAACAAATGCTATGTGGGAAAAGCACAGGGAGTTAGGATTGGGTCCCACCAGGGTTCCAGGTCCTCCTGGGTGAAGGGAAGGTGCCCCTGAGGTCCTGACATCTGAGACTTGGAGCAGGAGGAGGAGTCAAGAAGACAAAGAGGGAGAAGGGAGCAGCATGAGAAAGGCCTGAGCTGCAGGGCCAGGGAAGGCTGTGGGCTGGGCAGATTGAAAAAACTATATTGCAGCCCGCGGCGAGACGGACCGGTGGGAAATCAGCACAAGGTTACAATGGGATTCGTCATGACTAGACTCTTGTTTTCAGAGCTGACTCTGACTTCACGGAGCAGAGAACTCTCCTGCAAAGTGGACTGGAGAGGCCAGAGCAAGGGGCATCATGAGAGGTTACACCTTAGCCCAGGCCCGGAGCCTGTGGGGTGGAGAAAAGGAGGCCGATTCGGTGGTGTGGGAGGGGAGACAGGTCAGAGCTGGTAATAAATAAACGCCTTTCATGAGCAAGGAACTGGAAGCCACAGCTCAGGCTGTGAGCTGAGGTGCCTGGGCGATCACCTAGGCAAGCCCTGAGGTCAGAATTGAACGTGAGAAGGGAACAGGGGCTGAGTTGAGGGGTTCAGGAATGAGCCCATCTGCAGCCCCCCCATGCTGGATCAACTTGCAGGGACTTCATCCCAAGGCGGGCCTGATGTCCTGGAGGGCTGGGACAGCCCTGTGCTTGACTGCAGTCGGAGCAGCCAGCCCTGGAAGACAGCAGAATGTTCCAGCAAGGCCAATGGGCTGAGGCGATTGTGCAAAGACTGAAGTCTGACTCTGGTTAGGTGGATGCCTAAATGTCCCGTTCTTGTCTCCCAGTGCTGAGCTCAAGCGAGCTTATGATCAAGGATGCTTTCCCTGCTGCCACAGTGAGCCTTCCAGGGGAGGAATGGAGACCCGTGAAAGAGAGCAGACGGAACTGGCAGCATCTGAGAGAAAGACAGATGGTATGACCTTGGGGGAGAAATCTCGGTTTCGGGTTATTAAGATCTTGCACTGCTATTCTATGATGAACGTGTGTTAGGCATGTAAAAACAAATCACCAAAGAGAAAAACTCATGGCGGGACTCACCCATTGCCAGAGGCCACTTGTATTGATACAAACGCCCGTGGAAAGCAATGGGGCTGTCAGCTCTCAAGATTCTTAAAATAGTGTATGACTTTTGTGGCAGTAACTGTACTCCTCAGATTCCTTCTTTATGAAGTAATCCTCAATGTGAAATGAAAGCTTTATAGACAGATGCGTGTTAGCTGCGGCGGAAACTAACTGGTGAAAAATGGAAAACCACTTAACTGTCCAAAGGAGGGCACATAAATTCCACCCCAGGTGACCACGGAGTATTACACAGTCAAGAAAAATGATCACCAAGCACGTGCGCCGACCTGGACAAGGTTTCTGACTTGCCAGAATGCCTGTGAAATGGGTCTCAACTACAGCAAAGCAAGCCTCACCGGCACCAAGAATGTTCTGGACAAAACTGGAAGGAATACTATCAACATGTGCACCACACTCCTGTAGCAATAGGGAAGCTTTTCTTCATTCTGCTTTCCTTTATGCGATATGGTTTGCATGACACGGACATAGTGGATAGTGGGGAAAGTTGTTCTTAATAAGAAAACCTTTCCTTCCTATTTGCTAAATACTGGAGAGAGGACTTCAATCTGTCAAGAAGCCAGATCTTCCAACATGAATGCAGGGTCAAGCGGGGAGAGAGGGTGGGAGAGGGAGACATGTTTCGTGGTGATTATGAACGTGGCCTTGGGCTTCATGTCAGGGTTTGAGGGTTGGGCAGTTAACCTACCAACCGTGTGACCCTGTGAAATGTCTCTACCTCCCTATGCAAGCTTCTTCTCCCCGCGGTACCGAGGTAGGAGGGTGCCGCTGCACGTGGATCGAGCTGATTCGCGTAGCCACTTAACGATGTCCCTGGCCTGGAGACTGCCCTCCATAAACATTAGCATCATTGATGTTATTTTTGCCCAGGGATGAGCCCAACAAGACATCTCCAGAAAACGCCGACGGCCACAGAATCCATTGTCTCGGTCCAGGAGAAGCAGGCTCAGAGGCATTTTGCTCTGAGAGGCTGTCAGCATTGCTGTCGGGTCTTCCTGAGTGTCCTGAAGGAGTTATGGGTACATGGTCGAGGCAGTAACCCAGGCTGAGGACCACCTACCTTCCCCCGGGAGCTGCCAAGGGCAACTGCAAAAGGGTTTGCATCCAATGGGCTGATGGCTATTAACGCGTCAGGGGGCAATGCCCGGTGGAGGCCATCGTGGTGTCCCTCTGGTTGAAAAAGTAGCAGCTGTTGGTGACATTGCCCCCAGGTGATCAGATGGTGCTTGTCCCATGGTGGCCCATGGTGGCCCACTGCTAGTGCCTGATTGATATCGAAAACAGAAGCCTAGTCCTCCGGGGACAATGTTAAAAGGTCATCCCAGTCCCTGGGCACTCCTGGGAAGGACCACAGACTGGGCTCCTCTTTCTGCCGATCCTGTGCCTGCCCCACACCCTGCAGGAGTGACTCTATTGCTCCTCAACTCTCTTTCAGGGTTGGCTTCCCCCACAACCTCATCTACACCTTCAGTCCCGGCTCAGTTTGTGGGACAGGTCGGTGACTCCCGGTGAGAAATGTACAGGAACTGCCTCCCTCTCTGCCTTTCACCCCAGCCCGTGAGCTCCGCTGCAGCAAAGGTGTCCTCTTCCTCTTCGTGACCTCGGTGCCTAGCACCATGCCATGTATACAGCAGGTGCTCTGTGAACGCTGCAGGAGTGGGGGCCTCATGGCCCCGATGGAGGAGCGATTTGGGCAACAAAACACGAGCGAGTCAGCATCTCCTGTCTCCACTCTCCGATCTTAAACGGAAAGACCTTCTCTCTCAGCAGCCATCTCATCCAAGGCGGGTCAGGGGCACTGCTTCCAGAGAGGCCAGCTGGAATTGCTGTTTTCGCCTCTGCTTTCCTTCTCAAAGGCCCTTTCAATGCCACTTGTTTGAGGAATTGATGCTGGCTTGGAATACGGCTGAGGTTGGTAACAATAAATGCCTCTTTAGAAATGACTTCCATTACCTGTGGTCAATTTGAGGCTTGCCGACCATAGAAACAGGTCTCAGCAGGGTCAGAGTTGTGGGGGATCAGCACATATTGATTCTGGCAATTAACACAGCAGTTCTCCCAAGCTCAAACCCATGGAAGCTGCCCCTCCCGCCGCAGCCTGCGCGGGACTGGTCCAGGACCACCGGGGTGGGGCACAGCACGTGGGCTTCTGCGATGACGGGTGGTAGGTCCTCTCCCAGCTCTGGGATCTCCAGCAAATGGCTTCACCACGAAGATCCTCACATTACCGCCCCTGTAAAACAAAACCAGCTTGGGCCTCTTCCAGGCCAGAGGAGAACAGCGGTGGCCACAGCTCAGTTTCGAATCAGACACATGGTGTCTGCATTCCAACCTTGTCCCTTGCTCAGCTGTGTGACCTTGAACAAGGCGCTCACTTGAACAAAGCCTCAGCCATTGCACTGAAAGATGGGTTAATTGTGCCTTTTCTTAGATGCCAGGGAATGAAGATGCTGGATGTGGTGCACTGAATGCCTCCCTAACTCTGAGCCCAAGTTTAATACAAGTTTGCTCCTGCAACAATTCAGGTTATAGATGCACTTTCATTGCCAAGGCAATTATTTTGGAGCCTCTAAGGAGTCCACAAAGTGGCTGACAGAGGCGGAACCGCGTCCCCATCGCTGACTGGCCCAGTTATTTCTTACCAACTGGCATCGTTTAATTTTTTTTATATTACACTCCCAATTTTTTTCCTGATTATATAAGTAACACATGTTCATTGTAGTATATTTGGAATCCACAGAAAAGCACAAAGAAGCAAATAAACATCACCCAGTGATAAACATTGCTGAGACTTTGGCTTATTTTATTCCTGTCTCTATTCCACGCTGCATTCACATGTGCACAGAGACACGAGTGCAGCCGCCCTGAACTTGAGTCAGATGGTATCATATGCTACAGATCAGAGTGTAACCTGACTTTTCCACTTAACAGATTATGGACTTATTCTTATGTAAATAACATCGTTTTCAAGAAACATGACTTTTCAGTTGCTTTATAGTGTTCTATTTTATGGCTGGCTCCTACTTATTTAATCATTTGTTCAGTTAAGCTTTCTCTTCTCTCTGCCCCCAGTTTCATGACTGAAGCAATACAGCGATGACCATTCTGTGCTTAGATAGTTGCAGACCTTTTACTTTATTTCTTTAGAATGAATTCTTCAAGGAGAATCCCTGGGTGAGAAGGTACACGTATTTTTAGGCAGGATTCATACAATCAGCGTTCCTGTATAATGAGAACTATTTTTAAGTTAAATATCAAAATGGTTTCTAACTACTCTGCTGCTCAGATGCCACCCCCAACGTTTAAAAAACCAGTTTGCACACTCTCCAGTGCCTAGATGTGCTCGTTCTTCATGCCACGCCAAGTGTGCCTACTAACATTTGAAAAACTCTAATGCCTGTTTTTAAAGTGAAAACTAAAATAAAAGTGATCTCAATCTCCTTCCTTCCATACAGGCTTCCATCACAGGCTTGTGTTATCTCCAGGTCCTCTCTTTGCTTCATCACCCTGAGTATCACAGGAAGGGGTAAACTTTCTCCGAGTATCTTGGTTGCAAATGTGGAAGCCAAAGACTTATTATTTGTTGATTCACATAACATTAAAGTTTAGGGAAGACAATTTCAGGTATATACAGCTGCATCCACTATCCCAATGGTATGAAGAATTGGCTGCTTCTGTCTTCTCCACGTACTCAATGTAGCCACGCCTCTTTGGTGATAGAGTACTACGCTAATTCTGATTGGGCCAGTGTGAGTCATGTGCCCTCATAAACCAATCACTCTCGGGACAGGGCTGGACTATGCAGATTGACCAGACCCAGCTCTTGGACGCCCCCTGCAGGCAGGGAGTGTTGGCTCCGCGGTGAAAATCTGGGTCCTGTGACCCCAGCAGGTGGAATTGGCAGTAGGCCAGCAAGTCAGCCCAGACGACCTCTGAGCATTCTTTAATCCTGCCATCCAAGGAGTCAGGAAAGTGTGGTTCTCCCAGCACACTTCTGACAGAGGTTGTTTACCTGTGTTCCCCGTGGCCGATCTCTCCTGCCCGTTACACTCACAGGCGTCTTGTTTCTGTTATCTTTGCTTCTAGGGGCATCGGTACAGAGGGAAGGATAATTACCATATAGATTTATGAACCTCGCTCAACAAACAGGGTCCTTTCCCTGCGAAGACTCATAGCCAGCCTCATACATATTCATCGGGAGGAAACTACAATCAACTCAAGTGGGAAAGGAAATGGAAAATTGCTTTTTCCTCTCTAGGACATAAAGGAAACATTCATTTGTTGCATGACCAGGGGATCTGTGGTAGACTTCCTGACTCAGCTTTCCAAAATAATAACAGTCCTCGTGCTAATCATAATAGCAGCTACGATTTATGAAATACCTAGCATGTGCTGTACACGAATGCAGCGCTTTGTAGAGTCACTTAATCCCCATTTCACACGTGAGGAAACTGAGGCCCTGGATGGCTAAGTCATGTGCCCAGCAAGACACACCGATATGAAGCTGAATCCAAACCCTGTCAGCCAACCTCCCCGTCAGCCCTTATTTCATGTTCTGTGACAAATTTGCCACATAGCCAATTTACAGACAAGGACATTGAGGCCAGAGGGACGATTGGAACTAGATTCCAACTTTCATGCATTTATGCAATAAGTATTTAAGGTAATGTTTAACACAACTGGATCTTGGCCAACTTCCTCTTCACCAATTTGCCATGTTTCCAGACTCTCTGTCAAGGTATGGACGGTACCCACCGCCCACTGACGCTCAGTAGTCCCTGCGTCCTGAGTCCCCAGCTCCAGCAGGCCACCCGTGTGTGCCAAGTCTGTTCCCAAGCCTGTTTATGCCAGTTGTACTTGTTATTATAATTACACCACTTAATTAAGCAAACCGATTAAATTCAATGTAGTGTGAATGGAAAGAAATGTTTCTATGAATCAGAAACTGCTACACAAGACTCCATAAAAAGGAGAGTTTCTGGAAAAAAATTTGCCATCAAATGAGGTGTGAGGCGCGATTGTTAATGCTCAGAATCAATGCATATCACACAGCAGTGGCTGCAAGGAAAATATTTGAAATTCCAAGAGCAAAAACAGACTCAGAGGGAAAGTCTCACTTTCCATCAGAAGATTAGTGCACTCGCTTCAAAGTGGAAAAAAAAAAAAGTGAAGGAATTTATCATTTTCATTCTGGGTTTTAACCATTTTCCTTTTGATTAACTGGTAAATTACAGGTGCTCTGTGGGTTCAGGAAGAGGGCTCCTCTGTAGACCCAAGATAACCAGTTGCAGAAGGACCTGTGGGCATGTAGGGAGGCGAAGGGAATCAACACGCTGGAAATAAACTCAGATGTATTCCTTTCCCCTCTTCAGGAAGGACAAATGGAACTTTCACCCGCCAGGAAGACTTAGTGAAAATCAGATGCAATCACAGCATCCTTCTCATCTCTTTCACCCATAGTCCGTGTCCTGATTATGCACCCTCCTGACCTTCTCCCAGTCCACCTTGTCCTCCCTCAACCCCTCTTTTGTCTCCCTCACTCCTTCCCTCAGTGCCTCCCAACCTCCCGCCTTCCATTATATTCTCCCTTCCTTCTACTAGCTGCTAGCTCCTGGGTTCACCCTGAGCCCTGGAGGGCTGAAATGTTGATTCTTGCCCTCAAGGAGGTTATAGTCTGTAGGAGAAGATAACCAAAAGTAATAAGTAAACCAGGAAACCCATGGATACTTAGGACTTGCTTTAAATGATATCAACAAAGCAAAGGGGACAGTGAGAAAGAACTGGAGAGAACTTCTTGGAGGAAACCAAGGAAGGCTTCCACGAGGAGGTGACTTTTCAGCGGAAACCAAGAGAAGGAACCAACTGAGAGAAAAGTAGGGGAAATCACCACAGAGAGGGACCATCATTGGAGAAGGCTTGAAATCGGGCGAGAAATAAAATGAAAGCAGCCCAGAATGACTGGAGTCAGAGACTAGGGTTTCAGGGGACAATTTGGGATATCAGAAGAGTCTGTAGATCAAGATGAGAGTTTGGCTTTTATTACAAAGTCAATAGAAAGCTTTGGAAGATCTTAAGCAAGGATCCAATACTCTTTTTTCATCGCTTTTTTTAAGGAAAAATATAGGCAAGAATGAATGAATGAATGAGGCAGGCAGGTAGGAAGAGAGAGGAGGAGAAAGTTTTTATTTATTTATATTTAGTTGTTCATATTGGTTTTCTCCCCCGGCCCCAGGTCTTGAACCTGGGACCTTGTGAAGTATGTGAGACTGCTCCCCAGTGTACTAGGCCACCAGGGAGCACTCAGCCAATACTCTTTTTAAAAAGTTAAAAATTGAACTTGGAGATAAAGATTCACAGGTCAGAAATAACACAGAGATTTCATGTTTCATGTACCCTTTACCCAGGTCCCCTCAGCGGTGACATCTTGCCAAGCAGTGGACGTTGACATAGATGCACTCAAGACACAGTGTGTCCACCACCTCACAGATGCCCACACAAGAGCCTCCACACCCTCCTCCACCCCATCTCCTCCTCCAGCCCGGGCAGCTGTTCATCTGATCTCATTTCTACAGTGTGATCGTTTCAATAATATCACACACGTGTAACCGTACAGTGACCTTTCGAGATTGGCTTGTTTCAGCCCGCTGAGCATTCTTCCTTCTGGATCCCTTCAGGTAGCAAGAGCTCTTTTTCATTGCCGAGTAATGTTCCACGCACGGACTTCCTGCAGGCTGTTCAGCCAGCGCCCACGGAAAGACACCTGATGGCTCCCAGTCTGGGGCTGCTACCAACAACATCGCTGCAAACATCCGCACGGTTTCTCGTGTGGCCGTAAATGTTCATTTCTGGGACACAGGCCCAAGAGAGCGGTTGCTGAGTCTCAGGGCGTTTGCTCATTTCATTTTTTAAGGAACCGAAAACCCGCTGTCTCCTTTTACATTCCCAGCAGCGTGGAGGTGGGGTCCATCTTCTCCACGTCTTTGCCAGCATTGGCAACTTTTTCATTTCAGCCGTTCTGAGAGGCGTGCAGTGATATCTCCATGTGATTTTAGTTTGCTTTTCCCTGAGGGCTAATGAGGGGAGCATCTTTTCATGTGCTTTTTTGCCATCTGCATAGTCTCTTTGGTGAATGCTGGTACCACTCTGTCTTCACTAGCAAGTAAGCTCCTCTTCCCCACCAGGACTCAAGAGCAGGATCTGACCTGCGGATAATATTCAACAAGTGCTCTTCAGATGATCAAACCCTGTGCGAAGAGTCTCATCAAAGCTTGGACTTGGCACACTCTGGGTCAATGCCCCTCCTGCTGCTAGGACCCTGCCACCAACAGCACGAATCACTTCCCTGCTCACCAGGATGCAATAGTGGCATCAGTAAATCTCATCCAGGAAGGAGTGGATGCCTGGAGACCTGCACTCGCCGTCTAATTAGGTCTAGCAAAGCTTATGAATGTGGTCCCAGATTATAATCACTTTTTAATTATATTTACCTTTGTCTTCAGAGAGGTGAAGTATGTTATTGGCTCTGGGAGGTTACAATTCAAATCTTCATCCAAGGAGACAGTTGCCCTGAGGAGGATATGCAGCCAGAACCGAAGAAATGAAAACAGATCTGCAGACACAGACTCTGGCTTTCCACTGAGTCCCGGGTTTGAGGCCAGGCAGGTGAGGGTCTGAGTGAGTGTTTTCCATTCTCAGAGCACCGTGAGGCGGGGCGCTGATCACAGGGTTCCATTCTTCAGTCCAGGCTGCATGCTGGCACTTTCTGTAAGTGTCTCATTTACTCTGTGAAAGTAGCTCTGTTATTATCACTCCTGCTTTGTAGACCAAACCAAGGAACAGAGAGGGCAACTGACTTACCCAAGATCACACAGCCAGAGACAGTCAGAGCCAGGATTCGAATTCAGCTCCACCAGGTGTCAGAGACCTTGGAGGGTGCTCTGGTGTTGTAGATGGCCATGAACTTGCTTTCCAACTAAGTCTCCTGTGTAGCAGCCTCACTGACTCAGGAGATATCACACTGGACAGACCCCTTTGTATCCCCTCCCTCCCACAAGCGCCAGAGCAGGGAACAGTGTGAAGCCACACACTCCCATGTGGCTTTCCTGGTTCCAGTCACCTTTGCTGCATGCAAGATCCACATCCCTCACCAGAAAGTATTCAGCCCTCAGGATCATGCGCTGGTGGCAATGATGACCGATGCAGCTGGCAATAAGCACCAGTCATTTATTGAACACTTTCCCTGTTCTGGATACCCTCTTAACTGCTGTGTGGCTATGAGCTTAGGGATTCTCAGAATTGCAGACCCTGGACCATCACCTGGGAATGTCTTTAGAGATGAAGATTCTTGGGCACCATTCTTGATCTTCTGAGTCAGGAACTCAGAGGGTGGGCCCCGCCATCTGTGTGGTAACCAGCCCGCGAGGCAATGTTGACGCACGCTCAGTGTGAAAACCACTAACGAAGCAAGTCAAGCCTCATAGCCACCCACACGGTAGGCATTGTCTTCTCCATCCTATAGATGAGGAGACGGAAGCTCAGAGAAGTGAAGTCGGTCTAGGGCCTGGCATGTAGTATGTGGTTGGTAGTGGTTAGGGCTGTCTTCCACCAGCTTCCCGGGTCTGGCTTCCCCTGCAGGCTTGCCCAGGAGGGATCAGAATTGTCTGTCTCTGAATGCTGTGCTGGGGCCATGGGCTGCCTCCTCTTGTGAGCTTCTTCCCAGCCCGGCTCCCTCCTTCCCATGGACACACTCTCCCAGCCTGCCTCTCCCTGGAGACTAGAGAGCCTGGTGCGCTCACAGCCACATACCATGCCCCTCACTAGGAGACGAGCTCCTTCTTTGTCCAAACTCGAGAAGTTACCTATTCTCCACTCTCCAATCATCTATAAATCATAACAATACATCGTCAGAATTTTGAAATCTGGGTCTAAATTCCACATCATGGTGGTTACCTAGGCAAGTCTATTCTGTCTCTCACTTCAGTGGTAAAATAGCCATCATAGATGTAAAGGGATCTCAGTCTAGCTTCCTGGAATATTCTTTCCTCCCATCTCTAGCTGTGTAATTCCTCTCATATTCCAGATTCACCCTGGGTTCTGCTGTAGTCAGGAAGCCTCCTTTAATTTAATTTCCTTTCTCCCATGCTCACCTTGTGTGCACTTTCCTTGTTTATTACAGCATGTCACCCCAAAACCCCGGGACTCAGTACAACACACATCTAGCTTGATGGTCCAGCACCATTAGCACTGGACATGCCCACTCTTATGCCAGGTCACTGATATTACTTAGGGATTCCAACCCATCCATCTGTCTGTCTATCTATATTCAACTGCCAAAATCTCCAGCCATCATCCATCCATCCCTTTAGTCATTTGTTTGTTCATTATTTTTTAAATTTATTTAATCATTCATTTTGAAAGGATTTCTTAGCTTTTGCTTTATGTGAGAGTTCCTTTTACGTGTCTTCTTGACTAAGAAGACGTAGTACCCAGATAATTATCACTATGTTGGTTTATTATTAGATGACATTACATAACCTGTCTCAAAGATTGTGGGCTTTATTCTAAATTCAATGGGAGCAATTGAAAGAGCTTTAAGTAGGAAGGTGTTATCAGACTTGTATTTTAGAAAGATTTTACTCAGCTATGTGGAGAAGGGATTGGCAAGTATAGGAATGATCTATTACGTCTATCACATTTATTCAAAACTTAGCAGGTGAAAACAACAGACATTCGTCATCTCGCACAGTGTCTGTAGGTTCAGAATCCGGAGGTATCCTGGACGGACGGCTCTGTTCCTGGGACCCTCGTGCGGCTGCAGACAAGAGGTCAGCTGGGATGCAGCTGCAAACAGCTTCACTGGTGCTGAAGAACCTGCTGGAAAGATGTGCATCGCATAGTTTTTGGCAGGAGTCCTCGGTTCCTGGTGCCATGAAACTCAATATAGGACGGCTTGTGTGTCCTCCCAGCATGGTGGCTGGCTGCTCTCAGAAGAGGCAAGTGAGAGAGAGATGGAAGACAGGAGGCGGGGGAGGAAGGAGGGAAGAGGGGGCGGCGGGGGAGTGGAAGGGAGAGGCAAGCAGACTGCTTTTTATGACCTGATCGTAGGAGCCACACACTGTCCCTTCCGTACCTTCTGCTTGTTAGAGGTGAATCCAGCCCACATTCAAAAGTTGAGGAGTTAGTTTCCACCTTTTTGATGATAATTGTTAACAAACTCATGGACATTTTTTAAACCACTACAGGGGCGCATCCTCGTGGTTCATGACACTGGTGTGTGGACCATGTAAAACCCAAGGATCACTAAACAACTAAGTAGACTTGCTCCTTTCCTCCCTCCCTCCCTCCCTCCCCTCCTCTCTCGAGACACAAGCCCTGCAGTGGGAGACAGAGAGGGGACAGTCCCGACTGCTCAGGATGGAGAGATGATGGAGATGGGGGTGAGGGAGACAGAACCTGAGTGTTAATTATTTAATGTCTCTGCGATGGAAAGTTAGAAAGACGAGTCCCGGTTAACCCCGAGGTTTCTGATTTTGGCAGCGGCATCAATTCACAAGTTGAGGATTATGTGGGAGAAGCAAATTACAGGTGGTAGACAGATAGCTAGCTAGACCGATGTAGACACAGAGACATGCCCATGATGGGCACTGTCTGTGTGGCATCTGAGTGGTTTGATCAGTACGTTTAAGTGAGAAACTCAGCTGGATCTGTGTGCTAGGGAGCCCTCAGCGTGCCGCTGAAGGCTGAAGCCGTTGGCTTGGTGCTATCCTCCAGGAGAGTTTTGGGTGATGAGGAGAGGGATGGAGACCATTGCCATTTAATGGTAAAACAGTCGAGAAGAACTTGGATTGTTGAGAAGCACGAAGAAAGGATCACATGGCGGGAAGGAAACCAAGAACTGCCTCACAGGTTAATGGAAGAGGAGGTTCACTGAAAGGTGTTATAAAGTGGCATAAAGAGGTAAAATCATAGCTCTGAAATCCCAATTTAATGGAAACACTTTACTTACATTACTTCTCTCTGTGTGCCTGGTTTAATTGCCCAGAAATAGTAATGAAAATTCAGACGTAAGTGGTCTGCCTGAGACCCTGCAGCACTGATACACAGTGGGTGCATAAAAGCGATCTTTGTCACACGTGTCTCACAATAGGCTCAACAACAAGTGCTTCCAGCGAAAAGAGGACCAGAGCATCCTCTAGTATGTGTGTGACTTGCGGTTTATTTTCACATGTCGAAGGTCTGTGTGGTGGGAGAGGCAGTGTGGGGTGTGGAGCGATCTGTCCTGGCACAGTCTGGGCTGCCAAGGACCCATTCTTCTGGTTCCAATCCCCACAGCGATGTCATCCAACGACCCAAAGCCAGCTCAGAGCGCATGCCCATGGAGCAGAGACTGGCGCCGTGCCCTTGGCAGACACCTCTCTCGGCAGCTGATGAGAGGGCTGGGGTGTCAGAGCTGTCGCCCCGGCCTCGTCTTCGAGCATTGAATTCCCAGCAAATGGGACGTGTGTGTATATAATTATCAGAGACATATCTCTTGACTTTAAAACAAACTGTCTCAAACTCCCATCATCTCTAAGGGATGGCAGTTTCGGAGGGAGCTGGGGGTAGAGCTGACATGTCAGCAATGATTGGAAGGCATGAAACTCTGCACACTGGGGAACAGGTACGGCAGAAAATAGAGGAGGAATTTAATAGCACATATTATGTTTTTAATTACTTTAGCAAACGAACTGTTCCTGTGCTTGGTGGAGTGATTGGAGAAGCCGCCCCCATGTTCCTGGGCTGCTCTGAGTCACTGCCGAGGCGGGGGCTGGTCTTGTAAGCCAGACAGCATCCGAGGCAGCACAACTGGACTTGAAAGCAGTGTCTCCCTGCCAGGGAACCCTTTGCCCCATCCATCTACATGGCATTTAGGTCACCATCCGTGGAGCTGTCAAGAGCACGGTGCTGGCGGCGCTCAACTGGACTCGAACCCTGGCTCTACTCTGCCTTTGCTGTGTGACGGTTTGGGGGTCGAACTGTGTCTCCCCCAGATTCCCAGGCTGAAGCCGTCACCTCCAGTACCTCAGAATATGACGTTATGTGGACATAGGGTCGTTGCAGGTATAATCAGTGAAGATGAGCTCCTGTTGGACTAGGTAGGACTCCTAATTTATGTGATTGGTGTCCTACTGAAAACGGGACCTGTGGACACATGCTCACGTCCACAGATGTATGGAGAACCCCATACGAAGATGGACAAGATCAGGGCGAAGCTTCCATAAGCACAAGAACAGGGCCGGGGAGAGGGGTGCGGCAGGTTCTGCTTTGTGCCCTCTGAGGGAACAGCCCTGCTGCCACCTGGGTCTCAGGCTTCCAGCCTCCAAACCGAAACACATCTGTTGTTCTAAGCCATCCGGTGTGGTGCTCAGTTACAGCAGCCCTGGGGCACTCATGCCGCTGTTCTGCCTCCGTTTTCTCATCTGTGAAGATAATGCCCCCTGGACCTCGTGGTGCTGTGAGATTGAATACAATTTATGCAGTTGATTTTCAACCATGCCTACTACCTGGCAAACTCTCCATCACTATATGTTGTTAGTCTTATTATTGAATTATTTAGTAGTATGATTAGGAAGGAGATCTAAGAGAGGAAAGATAACTTGGGATGTAGTTAAAAGTATTTAATGGGAAACATGCTTCTGTTACTGGACTCAGTGAGTCCTTCCCTTGGTGAGGATCCCCTAAAAGACACAGACGAGTTTCTTTAAACAAGGAACAGTTTATTACAAGTAAGGAGACAGAAATCATTCTTAAAAGGCATTGTCTCTCCACACATTGCACTCCTAGACGCTATACCGGAATTGGGTTAAGAAAGTGAATGGTGATGGGTTTGATTGGTCTGAAGCCATAGGGTGGGTCACGAGGAAGAGGTGAGTGGTGATTGGTCCTAGGTCATGAGGTGGGTCAAGGTCACTTTAAGGTCATCTGTTCTGCACATGCTCAGACCCTGTTCTGTACACGCTCAGGGTTGCCTTTAGGAAAGAGGAATAAAAACTCCACCAGAGAGAAGTCAGTGCTGTCGCTTTTTTCATGATATATTTAGGGTCCACTACGACCCTGGGTTCCTTATATCCCTTGTTTTGTCTGATACAGCAGGAAGCATTTTCATCCCATTTTACCAACAAGAACATTGCTCAGTGACGGGCAGTGACAGCTCATCCAAGCTTGCTCAGGTTGTCAGTCATGCAGGGAAGGTTTGAAACATGCGCATCTGACTTAAAAGGCTGTAGCTACGACTTCTACCAGCTTGGGGCCTCCATGGGCGTGACACTGAAGACATCACGTGTGCTCTTGGGATGGGGAAGGCAGGAAGTGACAAGGCAGGGCAAGCAGCACAAGTCAGGGGAGGTCACTGGGGTTGGGAGGGCAGATATGGGATCTGGACTCAGGGCCATCACCTGGCTATCTGACCATGGACAACTTTCCTTAGCTTTTATTATCTGTGAGATGGCGATATAAGGCCTACATTGAAGGAGCATGGTGCAGACACATTTAGTGCAGAAGGAGCTTTGGGTAGATGATGGCAGCCAGTCCTCATCAGTATCACAGCTGTCCCCAAGAGGAGATGCTTGCAGTGTGTATCCCGTGCCAGGTGTTTTCTGCACCTCAATGTGGGTAGGTCTCTGCTTGATCCTTTTGTGGACAACCTCTCTGGACCTGCTTCCTTACCTAGAAGATGGGGTTATGAATCAGCACAATTGTTTGAACTGGTCACTGAGATTCCCATTTACTTGGTGAGTTTTGCTCATGGAGAAATGGGAGGTTGATGGCTTCCCAGACCCATAGGACTGCAGCCATGGTTTCTTTGCACCTACATGTATGTATTTTTGTGTCCAGTCTGTTCCAGTCACTACAGCTGCATAATACATGAGCCCAGAACCCAGGGATGTAAGACAACTATTCAGAGACATAGAGTCCAGGGGCAGGGATTCAGACCAGGGCCCAGTGGGGGTAGCTTGTCTCTGCTCCATGATCCTGGCCTTCCAGCCGGAAGACCTGAGGGCCGGGGCTGGAAGCAGCTCAAGTCTGTGGATCCCTGTGTCTAGCAGTTGTGCTGTTGACTGTTGACCCAGTTCTTCTCCACGTGGCTTTTCTCTATAGGGTCTCAGCATGGGCTGTTTGAACTTCTTCGCAGCAGGACGGCTGGGTTTCAAAAGTGGGGGAAAGAGAAGGAGAGGGCTGGGAGGGAAGGAAAGAGAAGAGAGATCGCAAGAAGGTGGAGGAGAGGAAAGCAGAGGAGAGTTCCAATAGGTAATGGTGAACTTTTTGTGATCTCACCTTAGATGCCCTATTGCACTATGTTCATTGTACTTACCGATTAAAGCAGTCACCAGCAGCCACTGAGATTCAAGGGAGGAAACGCAGGACTATCTCTAAGTAGGAGTGCCAGTCACTTTATAAGAAGATCATATGTGACTATAGATATATCCATATATATTGATGTATCTCTATCATCTACCCATCATCTATCTGTCTATCATCTATCATCTATCTACCATCTGTCTATCATCCAGTTACCATCTCTTTAGAAAGTACAAGCTATCAAGTTCTTTCATGACTGTTATGTAAAAAGATAGCATCAAAAGTCTGCAGAAAAGTCAGTGTTTGGAGAAGACCGTGCAGAACCGGGTGTGCTTACATAACAGACAAAACTCCCATCGTCTATGACAGGCGCCCCACAGGAGTTTATAAAAGGAAACCCCCATGTGACAGCTTCACTTTGACCTTAGCACAAAGAAAGGGTAGCTGTCACTTTCCTGGCCACCCTCAGTCCAGGGGAGGGAAGGACCCAGCAGCACATATCACGTTTGTAGGTTTGTAGGAAAACACTTCCTCCCAAAGGAAAGAGCAAGGCAACAGCTCAGGCGTCCCTCCTGGATCCCTCCCCCAGCCCCTGTCAACCCAGGGGTCAGTGCGTGTCTCTGAGCTGCGATGCAGAGTCATCCTCCAAGACTGGGAGGGCGACTGGGGGAAGCTGACAGAGAACCCTGACTTCTCAGCCACACTCGCTGTCACACTCGCAGTGGGAACTACACACCGTGAGCCAGGAAGCGCCACGCTCACAGCCTGGCTTGGCTGTCTCTGGGGCCGGGGCAGTGGCAGGCGCTTTCTCCCGTTGCAGCAGAGGAAGACACTCTCCCGCCATTCATTCAGCAACCGCCACGGTTAAAGATCTTCTACGGAAACAGTGCGGTGGACAAGCGTGACTTTGTGAAGTTAGGCCGTTACGACCGGGTGCTCTAGTGGGGGAAACTGAGGCAGGCGTGGGTGTCTGGAGGACGCACCTAACTCAGACTGGGGATCAGGGAAGGCTTCCTGGAGTTGGGGATGTGTAGAAAGAGTCGAAGTTGGGGCAAGAGCTGGAGAAGCAAAGAATAAGTGGCGGGAATGAGAGCTCTAGGCAGAGGACGCCCCTCCACCCAGCCAGCGGCCCAGGGGAGCAGGGAGTGTGCAAGGCTCCCAGCCTTCAGACCCCAGTGCTGGACAGAGTGAGGGTTTTGAGCTGAAAACATCCTGGTGGGAAGAGTGTCGCTGCTCCCAGAGGACAGACACAGCGGCCAAGATGGAGGAAGAACCAGCTGAGCTGTGAGGGATCAAAGGCGAGGAGGAACCAGCACCTGCAGGGCCTGTGACTGATGCGAGGTGAGAAGGGAACTGTGCGCATGCGTGCGGACGGCGGTGGGCGTGGTTTCGCGTGGGATGCAGGAGCGTGCGCGCGCGTGTGCGTGTGCGCGTACACACGCACGCGCACGCACTTCACATCGCCTTGTTGCAATGCGGGGGGACACTGTGCCTGAGCACATGGTTGTTTGTGTTCCTGGAGCGCGGACCCCAGTTCTCAACCAGTGAGACCACGAGAAGACGCTCGAGCAAAAGGTTGGGACAGGGCTGGGCTGTGCCTGCGACTCCGTGGAAGTCGCGTTTGCAAAGCCGTGACTTTGTCTCAGGCGCTGTGCGGGTGATTCCCACGGCTGCCTTGTGGACCCCTCGGCGTGGCTGTGGGTGGGCGGGGGGACCTTACCCCACCCCTTCACCGGCCCGCTAGGATGTGCCCACATCCCAAAGCACGAGTCCTGCCTGAGCCCAGAGAGGCCTGTGGCTTGCTCCCTGCAGGCCTGTTTCCCTGGGGCTTCCAACGCCTCTAATAGCGCCACGCGGTCTGTGCCCCGGCTAGGAAATCTGTTGTTTTCTTGAGGGAAAGGCGCAGCAGGAATGAAGGTGGGCAGGCAGGAGGAGAGAGAAAGCAGCCCTTTATTTTATTTAGTTGTTCATCTGGGTGGTTCTCCCGGCCCCAGATCTTGAACTGGAGACCTTGGGATGTGTGTGAGCTAAGTCTGGTGAACTTAACCGCTACCCGCCAGGGCGGGCCAGACACCTGACCTCTTGTAGTTCTCTCGCAAATGTAGCAGCATCTTTAGATCTGTGACCACACCTGGGAGAGAGTGGTGAGGCCAGGTAAGCCTCAGCTGCCTTTCCTCCCTTGCCTGTAATACAGAAAGTCCATTCCTTAGTATCACCAGAATAGCCTGATGAGAGCAGGCAGCCCTATTATCAGACCCATTTTACAGATGAGAACACCAAGACTCTAGAGCTGAAAGCCTGAGCACGATTACAGTCAGGACAGAGCCTGGAGTGGGACCCAGAGGTTCTGAATCCACAGTCCATGCCCTTTCATAGTGTCCCAGACACATATGATAGGGTGACATCCAGGTAGGACTGAGGACTCCGGCTCCGAGAAGGAAGCCAGATGTCACCTGGAGTTCAGATGGCAGAACTGTGGGTCTTGGAGGGTCTTGACTGGTGAGGAAGGCGTGACAGTCAGGGGAGGGGACAAGTGCAGAGGTGTGGCACTGGGATAAGCTGGGCTGTGAGTCTGGTGTGACTGAGGGATGTGCACGTGATGATGTGAGGCGGGAAGGGGAGCCCAGGAGAGGCTCAGACACCTGTTTGGAAGACTTGGTGCCACGATGAAGTGTTGGTGACATCAAGGGCCCCGTGGCACACCCGAGGGCAGGGGCGGATCAGTTGGCTTGTTGCTGGGAAGCGGGCTCACTTGATAGTTGAGAACAAGCTGGGGAGCTAGGCTGCCGCCTTCAAAGTCCAGATCCGTGTCTCCTCGTTGGGAATCATCGGGGCACTTATGTGGCTTTTCTCAGCTTTGCTTTCCTCTTCTGTGACGTGGGAAGATGGTGCTACAAGACAGTGCAGAGTTACAGAGAGGAGCCGGTGCTGGCATCCACGTGAGCATCCGGCACAGTGCCTGGCAGGTGGCACAGTGCTTGGCAGGTGGCACGTGCTCCATTAATATTCACTGCCATCACCGCTGCTCTTGAAGGGGCCTCTGGAGGTTTCCTTCTAGTGGCTTGGACAGGTGGGTAGACGGGGGAGGAGGGCTGGGGGATTGCAGTGAAAGTCTAGACCTGCAACGATGACACCAGTTCAAGACAGCAGTGCCGGGGACAAAATGTGGAGGACATCCCTGAAATAGGGGATGAAGTAAGCCGCGTCTGTGGAGCGGCTTGTAAACTGTGCATAGTGAGTATGATTACAATTAGGGCTATTTTCATCAACTTTATTTCTGGGCCCATCAGCTTTGGTTCTCTGGAGAGACGATGCCATTTAATTCTCCCAGATCAAATATTTAACAAACACAGCACTGAATAAACCCGGTCTTGCCTATTTAGCATGCACTCAGTATTTTTAGTTGCCAAGTGCAGCTCCAGAGATTTACCACCTTGAATGACATGATTTTCTGCCCGAGTCTGCTTATCTTTAGTGGGCACTGCGCACACACTGTCAAGGCCGAGATGGTCCCTGGAGCCCAGCTCCCTGGGTCGGAGCAAGACTCTGCTCTAGGGCAGGCCGCTCGAGTCCTCTGTGGTAAAATGAAAGTTACAGTAGAATGACCGCATTATAGAGATTTAATGTGGCAATAAGATGGGGTCGGAAATGTGAGCAGTTCATCACCATCATCACCACCACCACCATCACCTCCACCGCCATCAGTCACCACCACCACTGCCACCGTCACCATCATCACCCCCATCATCATCATCACCCCCTACTCCCACCATCATCACCACCATCATCACCACCTTCATCACCATCATCACCACCTTCATCACCATCATCATCATCACCACCATCACCATCATCATCACCATCATCACCACCTTCATCACCATCATCACCACCTTCATCACCATCATCATCACCACCATCATCACCACCTTCATCACCATCATCATCACCACCATCATCACCACTTTCATCACCATCATCACCACCTTCATCACCATCATCAGCGCTACTCTTCTCATTATTCATTTTGGTGATGCGGAAATGTAGTTTTTTCCCACCGGAATATGTAATTCTATGTTAACTTGTCATGGGTTTATTATTGTTTCAACAAACTAAAGTTTTCAAAAATGTTTTGCTTTCATTTAATGTGATCATTTTTGTTGATATAACCCCCAGACACAAAAGTTCTTTGGGGGTCTCCAAACATTTTAAGATGGTAAACAGTCCGGACAAGACGTCTGAGAAGCGACGCCGAGACCAGGAAGCGACAAGAGTAGCAGGGAACGAGCTGGAGACGGGCAGTCACAGCTGAACAGGTCTGAGCCCTTCTCATTAGGCTGGGGTCAGACGTCCATGGGCCCTCCACTGCAGCGGGGACCGCCGGTCCTGGCCAGATGACCCTCCCCTGACCACACTGGGCGGGCAGGCTCCCTGCAACTGGGGACAAAACCACAATGGGATGACGACCTTCTGGAAGCTGCAAACTGAACTTAGTGGCTGCTGTGCCCCTTTACAGCCATTAATCTCCCTGGTGTTGGGAGCAAGTGCCTGGCTCAGGTCCACGCACTTGTCCGCTCTGGGAGTTGCTGTATCATCTCTTTACTTTGGCCCCAAAGAGCACCATTCTACTAATTGAAGCAGCCTTTATCGTAGAGGCCTCCAGAGAAGCCATACACAGAGTTATTATGCAAGAGATGGAGTGTCCTAGGAATCATCCTAATGCTGTCCTTTCGGGGAGAAGAGCAGGTGCAGGGTTGAGCATGCTGACATTTTCACGTGTGGTCAAGGACCAGGCAATTGGAATCAGTTGCAGCTTCTGTCTGTTTGCTGTGTGACCTTGGACAAGTCACTGCACCTCTCTGGTCAGCAGTTGTTCAGTGGATACCATCGTCACCCTGACCCTGTTGCACTATAATCAGTGAGAGGACATCTGTTCTGGTGGGGACAGGGGTCTGCACTGAAAGGCCTGATGCTGTCACCGGTGACAGACTTTAACAGACCATCCCCACTATCAGAAACAGCCTTCCAACCTCGGGGATAGGAGTAGGAACCCAGGGCTCAGATGAAATTAGTGTCCCAGTTCCACAGTCCAAGTGGCAGAGCTGAGATCTGAACTCAGTCCCCAACAGAAAGCCCATGGGTGTCTCCGGAGAGTGGGGTGAGCTGGTCCTAGAGCCGAGACAGTGACCTGCCTGGTGACTCCTGCTGCCTCCATCTGCAGCCTCATTTTCCCTCTTTTTCACCTTGAGGCGAGATGCTAATGTTTGATAGGAAAGCCAAGGACAGAGGCATGAGACACAGGATTCGTGTAATCATCTGTATTTCTTCCTTTGGCTCTCTGTCCCCAGATGGTGAGGGGGTCTGCAGATGGCCCACTCCAGCAGCCGTCCTGCAGTAAACAACTCTGAAAGGACCCAGAGATATTTCAGATCATTAACAAATTTTCCCACAGCATGTACATTGTAAAGACTAGGGATTTTAAAAAGATGGTTTCATTTGCGCTAAATGAAGGGCTGCTCTTCCAGGAACCAGGTGTGGGATGAATGGAGGGAGAAGCTTGGGGGAGGCCTGGAGGGACACAGGAATGCACATTTCTAAAACGGAGCTGCTGAATGAAGGAATCAGGGAGATGCCCCGATTATGGTATCAAATGGAGGGAACAAAGGGACATGAAACTTACCTTGAAAACAAACAAGGTGGTAGAAATGTTAACACCTTCCAGATCAAGGGCTTTTACGATTGGAACAGCAAGAGCTGCCTTTATCTCCAGGATGTCACTTGGGGAAGAAGAGAAAACCCGTCAGATAAGGGGGTGTGTGAAGCGGGGAGAGGGAAGAGAGAGGTAGTAACACACAGAAACAAACGCAGAGAGAGGGAGACGGTCACAGTCAGAAGAGATGGGAGACGCAGAGAGCAGACCCAGGAAGGGAAACAGTGCTGAGAGGTGGAGTCTGGACCTGCGTCGGTCCTGACCCAGGTGTCATGGCTCTCTCTCCTTGTCTGTCCCCATGTCCCATTCCCTGCCCTTCAGCCCAGAGGCCCGGTGACCACCATCAGGGTGGAGGCTCTACCAGCTCCTGCTTGGGACACCTGTCTGGGTGGCCTGTCTAAATCTGTGGGCGGGGACCCTGCCCGAATACAACCAGACTCGCACCCAGCACCTGCAGAAGGGGCTGCAGTGACAGTCCTGGCTGAGGGGTCACAAGATCCGGGTAAGGCCCCAGCTCTGCTTGGGCCTGCTGTGTGGTCTTCGGCACACTTCCCAGCTGCACTGGGCCTCTACTTTCCCATCTGTAAAATGGAGCGTCTCCTTCCTTTCCTTCCTGCCTCCCAGGGCTGGTGTGAGACTTCGCTGAGATCATTGTTCTGAGCTTCACAAAGTTAAAGAGGGAAAAAAAGAGGAGACTTTGTGTTTTTATGGCGGGGGGCTGGGGGGCAGGGCCTACTTGGTTCCTTTCCGGGCTACCTACCCAGTTCTCCTTGGGGAGGCGTCGATCTGGTTAGAGGAGGGACCGCTGTGTTTTCAGGCTGCTGGAGGACACTGTTAAGAGAACATGTGCTGCTTCTGTTCCAGAGGAAACCCCTGTAACAGGCCATGAAACTCAGTGGGAGCAGAATAGCAATGGGCCCGTAAGAGTAATGATAGTAAGAAAAGGAAAAGCAAAGACCCTCGAATCCACTCGGAGACTGTCCAGCGAGGGAGGTGACGTTGATGATTCCACCCTCACTGCTTCCGAAGCCCCATCGCCGCCTTCTGCACAGGCCCGGCTGCCGGTCACTTCTGGGACAGTTTCCGGAGGTGGCCCCATTTCCATCCTGGCCTGGCCCTCCTTCCTTGTTAGTTGAGATGGACCCTGAAAGGAAAAGCTCGCCGGGACCCGCTCCTCTTGCTTCCCTGTAGGCCTCGACCCACCAGCAGCCCAGGGTCCCCGAGGAAAAGACACCACCGCTGATAACCGCCGTTCTGCCAGGAGCCGCTGGCCTGTGGGCAGCAGCTCAGTCCACGCTGACTGCAAAGGGGCCAGGAGGCAGTCCCTCCTGGCATCTTGTCCTCATTGCCAGGAACTCACCAGAAACGGGCCAGGAAACAGCTTCACGAGCGAGACTCTTCTCGATTACACGTCTCAGGTGCCATCAGTGGGGATCCAGGCCCCGCAGGTGCCCCGGATGTGTCGTCGAGGCGGCCACTCGCAAGCAGTCCGCTCATCCGCTGGCAGGTGAGTTTCCCAACACCTGGCTGGGCAGGTGGGGCCTGGCGGCATCATGGCCATTTCCCAGCTGCACTGGGCCTCTACTTTCCCATCTGTAAAATCTGTAAAATGGCCTGTGGGCCCTGCGGGAGAGCGATGCGCCGCGGTCGTGCCGTGGCTGCCCACGTGACCGTCGGCAGTGGGTGGATCGCGGTGGGCGCCACGGCCGCCGTGTCTGCGCGGCAGGAGGCTGCGCGTGTCCCCGTCTCTCCTGTGTAAGTTAAAAATGCAAGAGACGCAAGGAGAAGAGGAGGCTATTGAGTCACTTATTGAGACACCCCTGAGAGAGTTAGAACTTGCCCAAGGGAGTGGGATGGAGTTGGACTTGACACCTGGTTTTAGAGTGGACCCTGGCGTCCCCTGGATAGGAACGTAACCTCCGTCACAGTGAGGACCCTCACATTTCCCTGGAGAGGGAGGGACGCTTTTGTCCCCTTCATGCTCACGGTTTCTCATCACGCCCCACATTCTGCAGAGAAGCTTTGTGAAGACTGTTCCGCCTCCCCGGCACCGGGATTTACCTGCTGACGTCCACCGCTGCGGGCTGCCCCCTCGGACTGCACCAGCGCTTACCGTCTCCTGTTGACGTCACGCAACCGCGGGGCCAGGCAGGCGGGACTCGTGTGAGGGGCGCTGCGCTTCGGGCTCCAGGGCACAGCGGGGTCTGGGGACTTAAACCCTCATGACTTAAATCAGTTACTCCCATAAAAAAATTTAAATCCACCCTCCATTAAAAGGTAATACACATCTAAATGTATTATTTGGAGAAGGGATTGACTAACGATCATGAGTTACATTTGAATATTTAAATATATTATTCAAGGTGTTATTCTTTCATGATTAAAAAGTTAATCATCCCAATTAAACCTTAAGAACAATATTTAGCAGAGATTAAAAGAAGTCTCAGGACTCCATGTGGCTGACAAATCAGTGTTCTGTCTGAGCTGCGACACTTTACAAGGCTAAATGTGATTTTCCCCAAGACCACAGAGGTGATAGAGTGGCTGGAGCCATAGGAGTTTCAAAGCCCTTCTCACTCCCAGTCCAGGACTTTTTCTGCTTGGAGCTTTAATTCATACTATAGTGTTGATGACTAAGTCACCATGCTCCTCACAGAAAGGTAAGACTCAGGAGTCTGTTCACTGTGACAGTGTGTTGGGGACATTTGAGAATAGAAGCATCACCCGGCACCCACCAGCAAGAGTTCCTCTCCTTGCATACGTTTATCTCCCAGCAGAGTGTCCTCCTAGTCCCAGGAAATGGTGATACCTGTCATATTCTGCTTGTTTTCAGGCAAGGAGGCTTCTCAAACCAACCTCATGCCTCTCTGCTTGGGGAACAGTCACCAATTCTGTCACCCGTCCCCAGGACCAGGGCTTCCCCCCGAGTCTAGGAACTGATCCGATAATGAATGCAAAGGAATGCCATCTTCTTAAATGTTCTTATGCTTTCTGCAGGAGCGGAGGAAGCACTGTGAACTTTATTTGAATTCCGCGACCTTTGCAAACACACACCTCCTTCTTTTGTGCTGTCACACATGCTGCAGAAAGATGGTGGGACCCTTGAGCTTCCCTGGGTCCTGGCAGCAGTGATGTCTGTTGTCTCATCTCAACGATACAGTGACTTCAGGAGAACCGATGCAGAGATGAAACCAGACGAGGCAGCTATGTTTAGCACAATGAACATGATGAGCCAGCCTCGGGGGACACAGCAACGTGCAGGGTGGCAGGCGATGGCCCGAGGGGCCCGTAAAGTGAATACAGTTTCCTTGGCAAACAGCCCTGCCCACCCTCCAGGGGATGATAAGTGGGTGGCTTCTGTCCCACCAGGATGAAAATCTTTACAATCTGACCCTTTACAGAATAGCTTGATGACCTCTGATAGCGAATTTGTCAGAGCTGGGTCATGGCTCTGGGATTGGTTGCGTGTTCCTCTGCGCCTCCATTTTCCCATCTGTGAAATGGGCACAATCATCGAACCTTTTCCTAAGGATGTCATGTGTGAAGTGGACAGGCACACAGCAGGGCCTTAGTGTTAGTTCCTTTTGTCCCTTGGACTGAGGCCCTCGAGTCCTGGTTTGTCCTCAGGCTCTGGAGCAGGACTGGCTAAGAACACTGTCCGGATAAGACACAAGTGCCACCTTGGGAGTGGGCTCCGGAGCTGGGCGCTGCTAAACCCTGGCTGTGGCAGCGGTGTCTTTGCTCGCCACCCTCTGGTGGCATGTCACCCTGCCTGTGAAGAAGTTGAGGTCTGGACAGTTAAAACTGCATGGTGACATCCATCCAGGTACTGGCTCGTGGCCACCTGGCTGCAGAGGCCACAGTCGAGGGCTCCACATGGGGGTGGGCAGAGACGGAGGCGCTGGAGCCAGCTGGGAATCCATGTCAGAGTGGCAGCACCCGGAGGGCCCATGGCCCCGTCCCCTGAGACTGAGGTCTCAAAGGACAAAGTCAGAGTGAGAGGCAGTGCAGACTGACCGCCACTTTTTGGTTTGCGTGACCACGACAGAAGGTGAACCTTTCTTATTCCGGAGAGCGTTCAAGTTGTTTCTCATGTCTATGGTCCGTGACAGTGACACCCGACATCCAGACATCTGGCTTCTGGCATCAGCCTGGCCGTTGTCCCTCAAGAAACCCCACACGCACAGTGGTCTCCTTTCATGGCCCAGTGCGGTCACTGATGAACCCCAGGCCAGGACGGCCTCCCATCTGCAGGGGGCGTCAGAGCCAGGCTCACCCTGAGATGCCTGCGTGTTTCCTGCAGGGTCTGGAACCCGGGACCCGCCTCTCTGCTAGTCAGGGCCTGTCTGCAGAATCCGAGGTACTTGCCGAGAAGTGTTTCCTGGAGTCCCTAAGATACTTTCTGAGAGGCAGACCGACCCCATGGCCTCCAGGCGATCAGGCCTGTCACACCGCTGTGCGGTTAGCTGCTGGCTTGGCTTC
Organism: Solenodon paradoxus; assembly: GCA_004363575.1. Taxonomy (NCBI): domain Eukaryota; kingdom Metazoa; phylum Chordata; class Mammalia; order Eulipotyphla; family Solenodontidae; genus Solenodon; species Solenodon paradoxus. The sequence goes on along the minus strand of RJWH01005769.1, from coordinate 28,874 downwards.
CCCCACCGTGGGCGCATCTCGTGCCGGCCCCCTGCAGGCTGGGTCTGTGCCGGCTGAACGGAGGGATGTAAGGAGGCTGTCACAGGCGCTGTTTCAGAGGTGCAGAGGCTTCCGTGCATGCACATCAGCATGCGATCCAAGACTTAGCAAAGAGGCTGTCAGGAAAAAGGGCGGCCCTGGCGGCTAATAAAGGCACCGAGCCCGCTTACAGTGCTTGCTAGCGTCCAGGCGTTTCTGCAAATTGTCCTCTTTAACCCTCACAGCAATGTCTGATTACTCTCGTTTTAAACATAAGGAGACTGAAGCCAGAGAGTGGAGACACTCACCCTCGGTCACACGGCAGGAAAGTTGGTGGAGTCAGGGTTTGGACTCGAGCAGTCTCACTGTACAGGCCGTATCTTCAACCACGCCACAGACAGGGTCTCTTGGCAGGCACAGCTGCGGGCATGGTGGCTACAAAGGAACAGAACTCAGAACAAGCAAATAAACGACATCGCCTCCAAAACATCTGAAGGGGAAATAGTGGGAATTGACAGAGTCCCTCTTGTTCAAGGGGGCAAGAGCTTAGGACCCTGGGAAAGACTCCTCCCCAATCTGGTCCTCAGTTTCCCAGTTTGGAGTATGGGGAGCTGGGCGTCAGGGCCCCTGCCTACCCGAGGCCCGGTTTCTGCACAGCCCCTCCAATGCCAGGGCCTAGGACGGCCCTGTGGCTCAGCTCACGTGGGCTGAGATGAACGACTCATTCTCCATGAGGGCCTGTCCCCCCCAGCTTCCGACAAGCCCAGCAAAACGGAAGTCAGAGAGACTGCACATTTTTATCAAAGGAGCAACTCTGGGGGAACCAGGAGACTGAAGCCCTGGGAAGGCAAATCAAAGGCAAACTTAGAGGAAATACTTTGTGAAGCTAAAAAACTTCCATCATTTTTGCAACAGCACTATCAACTCGATGGAAGGTAATTTGCTTGGAACAGAGCCAGGCTGCTTCTGTTCCTGTCTCCGAGCTGAAAACGTACTCCCAGAGGGGAGGCTGGACAAACATGCCAGTAACCGTTTGTCAGATAATAGGCGCGAAAAGGTTGCTACCCCCTCACCTCTTGAATTATTTGGATGCTTCAGATAAAATCCTCCATTCTCAAATTGTATGTGGAAGTACAGTGGTAAGGAGAGGCTTATTCTTTATTCTACCATCTATCTGTCTTATTCTATCATCTATCCTTTATCTATGACCTATCATCTATTTTTCCATCCATCCATCTAGCTGTACCTGAATATATATTAGACATGTATTAGATTCTATTTTTCTTTCTATCTGAATATATATTTACATCCTATAGCTTTTTCTTTCTATCCAAATAGATATATACATATTTACATCTTTTATTATATAGAGCTTTTTTCCTTTCTATTCGAATATATATTTACATCTTATATAGTTTTTTCTTTCTATCTGAATATATATATATATATATATTTACATCTTATACTATACAGAGCTTTTTTTCTTTCTATCTGAATATATATATATATATTTACATCTTATACTATACAGAGCTTTTTTTTCTTTCTATCTGAATATATATGATGCTGTATTTTTTAATTTCTATTATCTATCTCTGGTACCTCATATGTCTATAGATTAGAGTAGAATGTGTAGCAGAGAGAAAGCAAGAGGGAGAGGCGTCAGGCACTGTGCTAGGTTCTGGGGACTTAGTGATGTGCAAGACAGACGTGACCAAACAAAGGTAATCTGGTCTCCTGGGTCCCCTAACCCAGGGATTGCAATCCAGCTGCTGTGCTCGGGGTCTGAGGACGCGTGGAGCTGGCAGGGGACGGGGCGTGGAAGCCAACTGGAGGTCCCAGACCTGCCTTCGGGGTGGGGAGAATGGCTGTGGTCAGGGATGGGTCACTGTCATGTAATGAGCACTGGGCCCAAATTCGGCATCCGCATCTGTGTCCCTGTCATGCCCTCTTTACGGGATAACCATGCGTCACTTTCCCCAGAGCCCTCATGCATACAATCAGTGAAACTGTCTCCAAGTATGAACCACAGAGCACTAGTCCTAAATGACGGTCTATGAAGGAAGGGTTCCCTGGCCACCAGGAATGAGACCACGGGGGTCCTTCCCCTGTTGAGAATGCCCACGGCAGCGTAAGGCATGAGAAAAGTTCTGACAAACCCTGCAGCCAAAAAAATGGGATTTAATCCATTTCCCAAACCTCTTAGATAATACATGCTTGAAATGTAGAATCTCACTACTCCTGGATTCCACAAGATGCCTTTGTTTGGCAAAATGAAGATGCAGAGTCATGTTATTATAAAATACCATACATGTGCTTACTACTTTAAATTGCATAAATATGTTCTGAATGTCCTACCTTGATTCTCCCAAAAAGTCTGAGATGTTACAACAGCCCCTCCCTCCCTCCATTCTTCCTCCTTCTTCCCGAGTTTATTCTATTGAACGCCAGCCTGTAGTGGCATTCAACAATGATAAAGAAAGGGAGTTAAGGTCTAGGGAGAAGGGATCTGCCACCAGGAGTGACGTTAGAGACCAGACTCGCCCAGGGAGAAATCAGAGGAGCAGCGTGTCAAGGTCAGAATCCTTGTTCTCTTACCTGCCCATGAAGGTTATAAACTCAAACCCTCTGGAAGCCAGGGAGAGACAGTATAAAAGCCAGGTGTAGGCAATAGGGAGTGGTGGGGACTGAGGCAAAGTGGAGAATCGAGCCCATTGAGGAGTGGGGGGCACAGCTCAGCTGCAGCTGATGGTTATTGTGTGGACATCCAGGCCTGGTGTTGCCAGACATGCTGAGTTTTCATGGGGATGTCTTCATCTAGATTATTATGTAAAAGTACTAGAGAGTTCTTGGCCAAAGGTTTAATTTTTATGGGGCCTCAAAATATTGCCAATTTGACTCAGAGGTCACTGACTAGAATCCACCCCACTCTCCCAATGAATATGCTTCTATCAAAGCTCTTGGCATCCCTCGGTATTTAGACGTTAGGTGTCTAGTCTCTCCCCCGACAACTGGGTTGCACCCTCCTTGAGGGGAAGGGTGGTGGCTTAAACGTCTCTGCTTGTTCCAGTGCTCACCACGGGTCTGGCAGGTAGAAGACCATGACAAATGTTAGCTTGTATCCCCTTTCTCTAAAGCAACTGCAAAATAAATAGATAACAGCCTCTAATTAAAAAGAAGCAGGATGAGAGATGCACCAGCATCTGCGCCTCTGAGAGGAGGCGGCATGCTAAGGAGAAAGATTTTTGAATTCTGTTTGCCAGGCATGCTCCTGAAAGACAGAAAACGTTTTTTTTTGCACGTGGTCTCCGCTGGTGAGATCTGGATCTCGGTCCTGCGTTGCAGCGAGTCTTTCTGTCTGGTGATCCTCAAAGCACAGGGAGGCCGCGTAATAAAACAGTGCTGCCTGGTCGGTACCGAGCTCACCTGGTGAGAATTCAAACACCCTGGGCTCACCTCACAGCCAGTGTTTGGACAGGACTCCCAGGAAATGTCTGTTCTCACAATAACAAGGAACTAATGCTGGTGAGTGATAAATGAGAGCGTGGCAGCGGCCCATGGCTTAACCACAGGCCTCCAGGCCAGACGGGTCTGGATGGGAATCCTTGTTTTGGCGCCACTGCTGAAATGACCTTGAGCCTGAGACCTTGAGTCTGAATCTCTCTGAACCTTGGTTTCCTTTTCTGAAACACGTGGATAAGAAGACCGACCGTGTTGTTTGGTTACTGAGGGTGGGCTGTTGAATGAATGAATGACAGCGTCCCCCCTCTTTAAATCATGCCTGGAACCCTGGCATGGGGGACAGAACAGGTAAGAGATACGTAGGTTTGAGTGAGTGTAGGGTCTTCAGTCTCCCCCGCTGCCCCGTGTGGCGTCTCTCACCTCCAGGGGACACTGTCTCAAAGCCACGGGTCTATTCTAACTCTGCTTTTCAAGGTGGATGTTCAGGTGAGCTCCAAAAGGAATGTGCCTTCCTCCAGACACAGAGCAGTTCTTCCAAAGAAGTAGGACTCAGACTCGAGAAGCTGCGGGAGATGAAAATTGGGGCTCTTTCTAGTACATTTCATGTCCACTCCTGCTGCCTGCGTGGTGACATGTGAGTGACCCCCTCTGTGAAACTCGGGTCCCCGCCCTGTGAAATGGAGATGATCACGAGTACCTTCCTTATAATCCTTATGGAAAATAAAACACATGAAAACACCGAGCAGGGTCCGTCCCTGCCACAGAGTTGACAGTAAACCAAAAAACGAAAGAATATAAATCATTGTAACCATAAAACAACTTGAACCTATGTAGGAATTCACAGCACACCAGGGTTTTACTAGTCATTTTGTCCTCAGAGCCACAGAGGGGATAGTGAGCATTCCTCCCATTATAGGGAGAAAAAAGAAGCAGCGGGGTTGAGCTCTGTCAGTGTCCCCTGAGGCATGTGGCTCATAGACTGGAGATCGGGTTTGAGTGTATCTTCTGGCACAGGTCTACTGACCTGAGTGACATCGGCCCTCTTGTCTCAGAGCTGCGCTTCTGTCTTGCTGCATTGACATGCCTTTCCATAAAAGCACCCTGACTCTCAAACGGATGACAGATGACATCGGTACCACCACTCTCCACTCCCATGCTCCTGGCAGACCTTGCGAATCGGTCCCCACAGTCTTTCCCCAGGATCCTCAGAATCCTTCCTTGCACATGACTGCTGCAAACGGGCTGTCATTGACCACAGATGGGGGTTGGGCGCAGGAACAGAAACTGTTGTCCCAACCGCCACCCTCACCCCCACCTGTCCCTTCCGCCACCCTCACCCCCACCTGTCCCTTCCCTGGACGGCCTTGAGCTCAGGAGCCTGAGCCCCTCTGCCTGCCTGAGCACACAGGGCTCTGTGATGGTTGGGTCTCTGGGATAGCTTCCTTCGTCCTCTGGCTCTCTGCCCAGGGACACCTGTGAAAAGGAAGGACTATTACAGAAAAAAATCTATTTGTGCTTGAAAAAGTCTTTTATCTAGGTGCTGAATCAGATAATGAGGAGCCCTCCCTGTAAGATTTAGCACTCCCACCTGTGCTGGTGGTCACTGCCTGCAGTCTCCCACCTCCCAGCTGGATTAGTCCTGCCTGCTGCCGTCCCCAGCAATTTCCTTGTACTTGAATTAGAGGATGACAGGAGCCTCCTTGTCCCAAATGGACCTCAGTGAGATTTATGCTTCTCTTGAACATGAATTCTTGGGTGACAGGCAAAGAGAATCACTCTCCAGGGTCCCCAAAGCTCAGGCTCACCCCACTATTGGAAAGAAGAGAATGCCTATTTGGAATGATTTAATCGACTATATTTAAAGATGAGGAATACTCAAAAAGTACCCCACATAAATGAACGGTAACAGGCACCCGGGCCTCGTCTTCTCCCCACCCCAACCAACCCCCGCAAACACCAACCGACCGGACCGTGTCTAATAGGACTCTGCTGCTTTCAGATAACATGGGAACCCAAACTGGGCGCTTGTTTGAAACACACAGGGGTCGGGGAATGAAAGACACCCTCGGACACACCCTCCGGTCCCACCTCCTCCTTCCCTGGTGTTCAGGTTTTCTTTGGTGGCAGAACCGAGGCCGTAGTCACGGAGGATCAGAGCGTATGCCGCTCGCTTCACAGTGACGGGGCTGTCACTGAGTTGATAGTGCTGTCACGTTTCTGAAGGCAACACCTGTTTCCACAGCCCTTCACGGTGTCGCCCGTGTGTGTCCGCGTGTGAACGCGGAGTGCTCACTGCAAGATCACCCGTCTGCTGTCACCCTCGTCATCCTTGACTTCCTCCTTCACACTCCTCTCGCAAACCTGCACCCAAGGCCCAAGAACTGACCTTGTCCACGCCTGTGCCTGCGTACACTTGCATGACTTGGAGTAGAAACATTTTTTCACTTTAAATTCATGCTAAATAGCCTGACTGTTTCATTGAACCTCCATGCTCTCAGCTACAACTGACATCAGTCTCGCTCTTTCTTTTTTTTTTTTTTTTAAGGAAAGGTGCAGGCAGGAATGAAGGCGAGCAGGCAGGCAGGGAGAGAGGAGGAAGTCTGCATGTATGTATTTAACTGAGTTGCTCATTGGTCGTTTCCCCAGGCCTCGGGATGCAAACCCAGGTCCTTGGGATGTTTATGGACTGCACTAGGCCAAAGGCAGCAGCCCCAACCTCTACACCACAAGGGCGCTCCATGAGACTCTTTTTAACCCCCAACTCTTACTCCTCTGTCTTAATAAAATTGCTTCCCTCTCCCTGAGAAAACAGTAAAGGACTCCCCTCGTCTGCATTCCTGACAAGACCACACCTGCCAGCCTCACCCGGGTGAGCCCATGGAGATCTCGGCTGTACTCACCGCTCCCTGGGGCCCTGGGCTCCTCTGCTGGCTCCGAACTAAGCACATCATCCCAGCAATTGAGCCCTTTCCCTCCTCACCACCAGCTTCTGTTTTTTTGCTCAGTCATGCCCGGCAAGGAGGAAACCTCTTGCAAGTGTCCTTCAAAGAAAACAAACAAAATAACAAAGACACATGCCTTGATCTGGTCCCATTTTAGCACCGTCTGCTCCCTTAGGAAAAACATACTCCAAACAGTTGTCCTGATTCCTGGAGTCTTCCTCTTCCGCTCTCCCTGGGTCCAGTCCAGCTGGGACGCCCACAAGCACATGGCCAGGGCGCCGGTGAGCTCCGTCTCCTCACGCCCGCGGGATGCTGAGCGCTCACCTTGCCTGAACTGCCAACAACCTTTCCTACGATGGATCGCTCCCTTTCTCTTGAAATGATTCCTTCCCTTGTCTTCCAAGACAAACCAGCATGTTCCTGGACATTGGCCTCTGTACCCGACTGATTCTTCCTCCTCTCTTTCACCACCTCTAATCCAAAATCTAACCCAAACACACACCCTAACCCAAAACCCTAACAATAACCCTAACCCTAAACCCTAACCCTAACCCTAATCTAAACCCACACTTTAACCCGAAATCTAATCCTAACCCACACCCTAACCCGCAACACTAATCCTAACCTGTAACACTAACCCTAACCCAAACTCTAACCCAAACTCTAACCCAAACCCTAACCCTAATCAGAACTCAAATCCGAACTTCCATATTGTCTAACGTGTAACTGGGACATCTCAACACTCAGGACTCTTCCCTCACTGCGTTCACACCTGCAGAGTCTCATCCAGTCTCTGAACTAAACACACAAACTCTGTCCTGACAGCTCCCACATCAAGTCTATGCTTCCAGTCTCCCAAACCCGCTCAGTTCTGCTCAGCATCTTCACCTGGATGTCTAAGAGACACCCCCCAGAGGTGCCCACAGCTGTCCTGCCACCTCTCTTGAGTGTCAGGTCCATCCTTCAAGCTGCTTGGAGTCAATTGCATTGCTTCCGGCTGGATGGATCGGTAGCTGGCTGGATGAATGGGGGGACGGACAGGCAGGTGGCTGGGCGGTGGGCAGATGAGGAAGGTGAGGGATGGTAAACAGTTTGCGTTACAACCTTACACCATCCAGCATTAGGATGTGAAGGTGCCATAGCCGTTAGTTTCTTGTTGTCAGTCTCTCATGACTTTGCTCACTTCATCCATTCTGTTACTACTTTTTAGCCATGTTCCTACCTCATGCGTTTTCGCAGGAATACCTTTGTCCTCCTCGCCTCTGGATCCACAAACAGTGCCTGCTCACGGCCCTTTCAGATTCAGCTCTAATGTCCTCCCTGTCCAGTCTGATCCTGATGCCATCCTTCTGGTCCAGGGCTTGAAAGACTGTTGCCCAAACTCTACAAGCAAGGCAGTCATTTTTCTTTATTGATCCCCACTTTGAGTGAGTCTCCATTCTGACTGGCATGCATGTGCACAGTAAATTCACCTTTGCTATTAATGGGCAGGGAAGGCAGGGTGGGGAGTGGTTGAGCTTCAGCTCAGGAGTCAGATGGGGTTCAGACTGAGTCATCACCCTGGCCCGGGGACTTCATAATCTTGGAACTCAGTTTGCTCATCTGTCAAATCAGGATGGGAACACTCCTGCTTTTCCTGAATTTGGAGGAATTGAATGAGAGTATAAGTGCAAAGGAGATGGATTTTTATTCAAATTCTAACTCTTGCCCCTTCCTTACTGTGTGCAACCCAGGAAAAGTGTCTTCACCTTTCTGATACTCTGTTTGTATTCTTACAACAGAGCCCTTCCTAATGCTATTGTGAAGATTACAGGAAACCATGCATATATCATCTTGACCCAGAGCCTGGTGCATAGTGGTGCTTAATAAATTCTTACTGCAATGACTTTTGTAAAGCTTTTGAGTTCAAAATTTATAGAATAAACTTCAACAAGCACCCTGGACAAATCCCTGGCATTTCAGAATGCTCCAATGTCCTATGACAGCATCTGTGATGAGATCTAACCTGGAGATGCTGCATTTCTGGGGCTTACCCTCTTCTGTTATTCCTTGGGCACTTGGTCTCTCAGATGACCTGAGCAGCAAGCCAAATCTCTTCGATTCTGAGGAAGGCAACTGCTGAAAAGTCTAGGATAAAACATGAAACCCTTCTTATCCTGCCAGCAATCTTAAAGAGGGCACCACACCACCCTTTTATCTTCATCTGCAGATGAATGTAAAACACACTGCTTGGGGGATGATGGATGGGGAAGGCTACTGAGCAGATCAGTTCTCTCTAGAAGGTTGAGGCCCCCGTCGTGAAGGCAAATACATCATCAAGAGACTAGAAAAGGCTAGCTATTGCTCAGAGGGAGAGGAGGAAGGTGCTGATCCTTTTCAATAATTAATTCCATTTAATCTTTAAAAATGCTTATTGTTAAGCATATCATCTACACAAAGCATTGAAAATCTATATAGACAGTTAAAGAAGAATAATGGCATGACTATCTATATACTCGTCACCTGGCTTATGAAACAGATGATCATTAGCCATTTAGCTGCTCCTAAGAGAAACCACTACTCTGAATTTTGTTTTGATGATTTCTTTGCTTTTTTAAAATAGTTGTTCCATCATGATCATGCTTCTGAATAATGAAAGTATTGATGATGATATTGCAAATAAAAGAAACAGAAATAGCAACAGGTGTTGAGAGTTCTATAGTGTCTAAGTACTGGACACTCTTTTGAACACTTTACACATTTTTTTGACCTTTACAAGTCTTTGAGGTAAGGACCATTTTTGTGACCCACAGTCTTCAGTTGAAGAAGCTAAGGCACAGAGAGGGTAGGTAATTCATGAGGGTTGATCAATGAGGAGAAGGGAAACCCATTTATGAAAACCTGGTGACCTCCGAGTCCGTGATGGCCATGCTGTTCTGTCTCTGAATAGAGCCTTGAACTGTACTTATTTTTGGACTTCATATACATGGTCTCATATGCTCTGAACCTATGGATTTATTTACTTGGCTCAGTATTAACTTTCTGAGATTCATCAACACGGATTCATGGATCTGTGGTTTATTCACTGTTACAGCTGCATAGTATTCCATTACCTCCGTGCACCCCCCCCGCCCCCGATGAAAACTCAAGTTGTTTCCATTTTCTCATGAAATCTCTGTAGAGATCTTCCCAGGAAGTGTAGGACATGTCACAGCCATCAGAAAACTTCACTTCAAGGCTGAGCCATCTGATCCCCAGGTTCTAAGTCTTTCTGCTGTTTTGTGCTTAGACTTCAAATGCTGAGCATAGCTTTTAAAATTTGAATCTGTGGAGTTATTTTTAGCTTCCTTTTCCCCTGAGGAAATAGCTCTGAAGACTCCATTCTCTTCCCTCTGGGAGAAGACACAGTCATCCCTTTGCATACACAATATAAATGGTGATCTATAAATTAAGTTTTGTGGACAGAGAGATAAATAAGGCCTGCCTGGCTCTGGAACCGCTCAGAGTGCAAATAAAAAGTAGTGAACAAAGTGCCACCTCAGATACTTAAACTTGGTTCCATTGACTCTGAAAAAGAAGTTTAAATGTTCCCTAGGTCTTATAGGGAATGAAAATACAGAGGGACTAGAAGTACAAAGGGGAGAGTGACATCTGTGAAGCTTCCTGAGGAAGAAACATTCAAAATGGCCTTGAAGACTGAACAGTTCTCCTGTCAGGCAAGGGAGGGTATTTCTGATGAAGAACAGCACAGGTCAACACCTAGAGGCAGGAAAGGCAAAGCATATTCAGAGAGCAGGAAGAATTTTGGGGTAACTTGAGTGTTGACTATGGGAGAAAAGAAAACACTAGACAGGAAAGCCTGATGTGGAGTGTTGGGTGTGAAGCTAAGTGTTTGGAGGTGATCCTAGGGACAGGGGTAGCCGCTGCTGAGAGCTTTCGAAGTAGAAGGGGGAGATGATGGGATTGCTGTTTCAGAACCATCTCCTTATGTCCAAGGCAGAATTTGTTCTTGGGAAACAGTCGCAAAGTTTCCATCTTGACAGAAGTCAGGGACCCCCATCTGGGAAGAGTGGAGGATCTAGAGAGGCATCTGTTATCGGTAATTCACTGCCATAGCTTACCCTTTCCTTTCCAGCAACACTTGTGTTTCCTGTATTTAGCTCCAACTCTATTGGCTGTATGAGCTGGAGAAAATAATTCAAACTCTGTGTCACAGGATGTCCATTTATGTGATGAGCACAATAAAATATAATCACTAAAAGAATTTTATGATAGAGTGAATTCATACATGTACTGTAATTCGATATACAACCTTCAATTTTCTCCAGAGTTTAGCGTGATTACCATCAACCATCAGCACCGCTACCACTGCCATCATCACTACGTGTTCAGGGTTTTTAAAAAAATGAATTTTGAAATGCATTTAATGATCCTGGATCCTGTGAATGTCTCTGGGCACTGAGTAACACAAACCTTATGCTCTATAACAGATTAGAGATCTGGGAGGCCGAGGGACTTGTCCAGGGTCAGTTTGCAAGCTCAATCCATGTCTTCTTATGTCTTTCCAGCCATATTCTCTTACACTCGCTCTCAGGCTCCGTCATTGCCCCATGCCCTACCTAGAATGTGGACCGCCTTGGAAATGGGCCACCATTTGGATTCCAATGGCGCAGTCAGTACCTTGGACAGTGCCAGGAAGGCTCAGAGACTGGAGATTGACATCTTAGAATCACATTCCCCCAGCGTTCCTTCCAGCACGCCTGCCATCAGTCTCGCAATGAATTAAATAACACCTTCAGGGGGAGTCTGGATTTCTCCCTACTTTATAATTCTCTAAGACACCCCCACAGACACACTTTTCTTGTTTATCTTCTGGGCTAATTCTTTGCTCTGATCACCATGGGAAACACAGGCCCAGTTCCTGAACAGTTAATTAAGGTCAAATCTCATTTCCACAAGAAATAGCAGTGAGATTGAGGCTGCAAAGTGTACTGTATCCTTAATTATTTGAGAAACTGGTAGATTTTGAAATGCATTTAATGATCCTGGGAGCAGGAATCTGGGGAGGAGATAAGAAAAGAGAGGGGAGTGCCAATTATAGAAAATATCAGCGAGCTTAGAGGTTAGGTCACTTAGAATTATAACTACAAAAAATGCCATTTGTGGTGATTTCTGGGCCAAGAAATGAGGACCAGGAGTGAGTCCAAATGGTGATAGGGTCAGAGGACTAGAGTAAAGTCAACTGGTGACTTAACCACACCTCTATGGAACCCAAGATTTTTCTTTCGAGGTCCTTCTCTGGGCAACTAAGGACTCATGCTTGTACAGAACAAATGTACTGCTTTCTCTCCATGGCAGCTTACTCCAACCCTCTGCATATAGACGTCCAGACAGGATGCTGCTGGTGGCCTGCTGGGGAAAGAATCTGAGCCGGTGGCTGGAGATTTGGGTTTGGCGCCAACCTGGTCTGTCACCTGAATCAGCCTTTTCTCTTCTCGGGGCCTTAGCGTTCGTGTCTGTCATAGGCAGATAATGGACACACTGGCTTCCTCGTGGACTGACTGTGAGTCCAGGTGCAGCTGCAGACAGGAAGGCGCAGAAGAAGAGCGCTCACTTTGAAGAAGCATAGTTCTCATGTTGAGCTCTGATCACAAAGAGTTTCGCATTTGTTGTGTCTTTCTTTCCCACACGAAGGTGGGGACAGAAGCTCTGTCTCATTCGTCACTGACTATAACACGGAGCACAGCGCCTGTGGAATACAAGGCAAGAGTCAGGATGGCCTGCAAGTGAAATGCCTCAGGGGCGACTCTGCAAGCTCTCAGCAGTGTGACCCCAGGCCCTCTGTCACCCCCAGTTCCCATCTTCAGAAGGGTGACCACCTTGGTGGAGTCAGTGGGAACGGTACATGAGCCCACGACTGGAAAGCTCTTGGGAAGGTTTCTGGAGTCCAGTCGGTGCTCTGCGAGCCTGAGCTGACATATTTATCTCTGTTCTAAGGTTAGGATCAGGACACCAAGGGGCTTCATGAGGGAGACTGGCTGTGTGGGAGCCTCGCTGAATTTTGTGAGGGGCAGTTGCAAACAGATTGCACCATGACTGTTTCGTCAGCCAGTGGCTATCCAGAAATAGGCAGTCGAACTCTCCAGGTGCCATCAGAAGGGGAACAGACCCCTTCCCAGGCCCGGGGTCTCACGCTTTCCAGTCTCTGTACCCCTCCAAATGAACTGGTGGCCAGGACTGATTTCTAAGCCCACCCTTCTGTGCTAAGCACCTCAAATAATCTCTCTGCTACAAGGAACCACCCTTTCAGAAACCTCAGCTTTGTGCCCAGGGAGGAGAAGGACCTAGAGGAACAAGGGATCTTGTTTTGCAGTCAGGCTGCCCCCCGGGGGTGTCAGTATTGAGCCCTGGCCCGGAGCTGGACCCCCTGAAAGGCACATTTCAAAGCAGAAACCAGAGCCTCCTGCTCTGCACTTCCTTTGGGGAACCTGAGCCAGACCCCACTCTGGTCCCTAAGGAGTCAGTTTATTGAGGCAGCTCGTTTCCCAGAGCTGCCCATTCTCTCAAAGTAGTCATAAGTGACGGCCATTCACACGGGGACCCTGTTGCTGCCACTCAGAAAAGGACAAGGAACCCAATTTGTTTTGGGAAATGGAAGGCTTGTTTCAGACACTGAGCAAAAAAACCCTCCTTCCCACCTCCAAAGATCCCCGCGCGTCTAAATAGCCACAAACGGCTCCCTGTGGTCTGGGAAGGAAGGGGACTGTCCCAGACATGACTTGGAGGACTTGAGTCTGTCATGCTGCTGTCATTGATGGACTGTGACCATCCTCCCTGGGTCTGTAGGGACTGGGTACTGGTGCTGACTCGGAACCAGCTCTTTCTGCCCTAACGCAGAAGTAAGCGCCAGAAACTGCGCAGACTGGGTCAGGTGTCCCGCTCGGGGTCCACACAGCCCGGGTGCCGGGGCTGTGGGGTGGGGCCCCTGCCTGGAGCCGGTGGGCGAGGGGAGCAGACGTGCGGGAAGGAAGCAGATGGTTGCTTCACCAGGGGGTGTGCTGGGGCAGAGCTGGAGAAAAACCCAGGTGCCTTGGGGAGACTGGAGAAGCCCTAAGAGTGTGTGTGTGTGTGTGTAAGTGTATATGTATGTGTGTGTGTGTGTGTGTGAGGGGGTGTGAGCTCATGTATGCAAGTGTGTGTATGTGTGTCTATGTGTGTGTTTAAGTGTGTATGCTTGTGAGTGTGCATATGTGAATGTGTGTATGTATGTGAGTGTCTGAGTGTGTGTCTGAGTGTGAGTGAGTCTGAGTGTGTGAGATTGTGTTGTGAATGTGTTTTGTGAGTATGTGAGTGTGCACTGAGCGTGTGTAAGTGTATATGTATGTGCAAGTGTGTGCTATTGTGTTGTGAATGTGTGTATGTATGTGAGTGTGCCTGAGTCTGAGAGTGTCTGGGTGTGAGTGTGCCTGAGTGTGAGTGTATCTGGGTGTGTGTCCGAGTGTGAGTGTGTCTGGTGTGTGTGTGTGTCTGTGTGTCTGAGTGTGTGCGCGTGCTGGACAGAGTCAGAGAGGCTTCCCCAGAGGCGACTCTAAGCTGAAGGAGAATCAGTCACCCACTGGTGGAGCTGCTGCTGTGCGGTAGGTGAAGGTAGGTGAAGGGCGACCTCATTCAACCCTTGAAAAACGCTTTCATCATAAGGTGGCAGAGGCCAGAGGTGTGTCTCACTTAAAGCAGCGCCGGCACACACAGCGTCCCTTTGCCACCATCAGCGAACACTTAAACCACATCTGAGGCATGGTTTTCATTTTGGTCTTTATTTTAGGGAGACGCAAACGGACGTTCAGAGAGGTGAAGTCATTGGTCTGAAGTTGCACAGTGAAGGTGTGACACAGACAGGGCGGGACCCCTGTCCTCAAGCGACAGACCCGCGGATGAAGCCGCCACCTCCCCTCCTGCGGAAGCCGGTCGAGCAGCTGGCCGGCGAGAGGGGTCAGGTCTAGGCGAGCGCACCGGTCTGCAGGAGGCGAGACGGGGAGAGCAGCTGAGTTCTGTGCGCCCCGGCTGGAGTGTCACCCGTGTGGTGGGTAGTGGGGACGACAGCTGGTGGCAAATCCATGAGCATGAAGAGAAAGGTGACATCGAGGAAAGAAACGGAGACTTCCTCCTGAATACACCACTCAGGAGCGTCCCGCACCAGAGAGCGCGTGTAGGGGTCACCATTTGGCAAAAACCATCCCAGCTGCCATACAGAGAGAGGCGCATGGCCCAGGGCAGACGGCCTGGGGACTTGGTGGGACAGTGAGAGGTCACCCTAGGGGAAGGCGGCGCTCGGCCAGCCTCTCTGTCCCCTCACTCCTGTCATCTTCTCTCTGCATGTGACCCAACGGGCTTGGGTCTCATCACTGAGACAGCATCTCACAGCAGGTCAGCCCCGGCAGTAAGGAGGGTCATGCACTATGACAGTCACTGCCAGAGGCCATGGGGAGTCCCACCTGCTGCTTCCTATCATTCCCAGCTGTGGTTTGGGGGAGACACCTGCCGGGGAGGAAGTGATGCTCCTGGGGGTAAAGACCAGAAGGCCGGTGTCCACGCAGGTGCGAGTCTGACCTTGGTCTCCTCGTGCGAAGTGCACTCCCTGCCGGGCCAGGGATGCCCTCTGCCTGGCACCCGGGTCTTCCCATCCAGGATCAACTGGAGAAAGAAGGTCAATCTTCTCCAAACACAGTACTGCAAAAAGGACGTGCGAGATGCTGGCGAGGAAAGGGTCCCGTGACTAAGGCCATCAGCGGCCCCCAGCCTGCAGCACCCAGCCCTGCAGGAAGGATAGCTGCTAACCCACAGACCCCGAGACTAACAGCGGACTCTTCCCTTCTTGGATAGACCGTCCTTGAGCATCACAGCACATCCGTGTGCTGTGGACCCACAGAGGGGAAATTTTGGAAGAGATGATGTATCTGTCTTGCTCTAGAAGTTTCTAAGATTTAGAGCTCTGGTTGGCGATCAGACCGCCCACAGGGAGTGCAGATGAAATATCAGATGGAAAGAACTTTAGGTAGAAACCAAGGATGATCTATATTTTTCCAGGTGCCATATGTGTAGCTGGCAGGTCCCAGAAGCGCCACTGACTTGTCCCAGATTTGGGGGCTGCAGGTAAGACTGTCCTTGAGCAGCTCCCTGGGGCAGCCGGACCCAAGCAGCAGGTGCTGTGGTCTGGGCAGAGCGTCTTTAGTCCTCCAGCCTGCTCTGATCCTCAGAGGCCGACCCGGGGGCTGCACCAAGCTGCCCTGTGTGTTCCGCTGGTGACGGCCCCCCGTGAGACCCTGGAGAGCGGGAGGGAGGTGAGGTTGGGGTCTGTTCTCCTAGCTCCCCGCCACTGACAGGAGGAGCATGATTAGGGAAGCTTCTAGCTCTCATTGTATGAGTTTGGTCACTGTTTGCCCTCTGCTGCCTCAGACCTGGAGGGCGCTCTTCCTCAGGTGCCGGACCTAACCCTTTCCATGGCAAGGAGCCCCTTGTCGTAAAATAGCCCCCATCTCAAAGCCGCCTCGCTTATTTTCTGCTGAGACCCTGACTGACACACGGCATGAGGGGGGACAGTGGGGTGTCTGGGACACAGCTGGGCGGGGAATGAGCCCTCGAGGGGGGAGGGTGCTGATCAGTGAAGGCTTCACGGAGGTGAGGGTGTGCGAGTTAGGGCTTGAAGGCGAAATCAGTTAGCCAGGTCGGTGTTCTTCTGGGAAGGGACACAATAAACCAGAGTAAAGGGGTTTAAAGGGACACAGTGTTTAGGAGAAGCGCGGAAAGCTAAATGATGTTGGTTCTTCTTTAAAATCATCATCCTGTGTCTCTGAAATGGATCAGTTTAGAAGAGGAGAGACAGCTGGGTCACAAATTCTTCAGGATTTAGTGACAAAGATGCCGCGAATGATTTCTGGCTGCTCAGAGATTGCACACAAACAGCAGAGCAGATCAGACACTTGAGGAGTTCTAGTGTACTCACAGCGGTCTTTAAGAGAACTCAAGCTGACATTTTAAAAAAAAGATATTTTCTTTGGAAATTCTGACTTTTAGCTTTGAACAAAAAGGAGACAACCTAGCAGGAACATGGAGGCAAGAGCTGGAGCTGGGGCTCCTTCTCCCAGGCTGGGCCTTGGCTCTGCAGTTTGCCACAGTCCCCACCACTCCCTCTTGCCCTGCCCGGGCCATTTTTATTCTTGTCACCAAGCTCTATGCATATTGTCCACTGAGCTCTATAAGAATTTAGATCAACAACCCTGGTTTCAGAGATTTCAACCCCAGCCATGCACCATCTACCTTCCCTGGCCCCTCTCTCTCCAGGACCAGCATCCGGGAGACAGGAGCACGCGCTTCACCCTGCAGTCCCTGCAGCGTGCACACAGCCTGGTTTTTAAGTGGGAAGATGGTGGTATGATCTGCCTCTTGTGATGAGAGCTGGCGGGATTTTAAGATTGCTCCAGAGGAAAGCTCATTCTTTGATGTATGATGCTGGCTTCAGAAGGACCCCGGGAGCATCACAAGCAGCCCCCTCGTCTTACCCACGGGGAGACAGATGAAGGGGGCGCTGGGCTCACACAGGCTCAGGAGTGAGCGAGGGGCGGGGAGGGGAGAAGGGCCAGCACTGGCGGCTCTCTCTGGGCGCGTCAGAGGGATGTGTTCTCACAACGAGGTAGATGTCAAACGAAGTGATGGGCACGGGGCATTGGAGTGAAAGAGCAGAGGCCAAAACATCGCAATGGTTCTGAACCTGGGAACCCGAGTCCAGTGGACACAGGTTCCAATATCCACTCTGCTGCTCCCGAGGAGCAATCCCTCTGCCTTGGTGGAAGAGTCAGCGGTCGTGGGCACCAAGTGGGCTGACCGTCTGTACCTTTTTAAATGGGACAGTCCTGGTTTTTTTTGTTTTTGTTTTTTGATATTTCTGGACCATTCCGTTATTTTAAAGTAAATGTCAATTTTGGCCTATTTTTTTTAACACACCAAGGCCGTCTTTAACACAGGGCTAGAGTGGGATAGGAACCAGACAGATAGGCCGGACTGCAAGTACACGCTTTCATGTACTAGCTTTGTACCCTTGGCTCCTCATGTCACCTCCTTAGGCCGTAGTGTCCTGGTCTCTAAAATGAAAGCAGAATGTCCATATTCATGGTTCAGGAGATGAACGCAACGATAATGCAAAATGCTTTGCAAAGAGTAGGCTTTGCTTTAAAGGTTAGGTCCTATTTCAGGGTTCCCAGGACCACCCACACCTGGACACTCGTGGCTGAGGGTCATGGTCACGATGGGGATCTGCAGTCAGCTCAGTAAAAGAAAAAGGCACGGATGGTCTGGAGGAATCATGTGGGATCCTCTGCTCTTCCTCCCATGGGGGTCACACCGGGTGTGCTCCCCCTCCAGTAGGAAAAGAAGCAGCCACGCACTTGCAATATCGGCAGCGTCCAGGGCCACCTGTCTGAGGCTTGGCGTTCAGGTGGTGTGGGCGAGGCTGGTCCTGCTGATGTGTCTGCCTCGCAACTGTGAAAGTGCAGACTCCCAGAAGGAAGGCAGACGCTCACAACACATTGTTTGTACAAACAATCCCGGCTCAGAGACTCCACCTTCTCAGTCAGACCACGGAAGAAAAACGTTTTGATTCCAAGTTTCTAGAGGTCAGCTAAGGCCCACCTCGGAGCTGGCCTTTGCAAAGATCACATTCGCAGGAGTCCACTCTGTTCTGCAGAGACCGCTTTCAGAACACATGCCTGAATTCTGTGACTTTTTAGATGAGGCTTCCACTAAATTGCTGTGACTGCGAGGTCATGTGTGCGCCGAGGAGCAAAAGCTTCTGACCCCACAGGGTTGGAGGTCTAGCAGCGAGAGAGGAGCAAAGGAAAAAGAAAACAATGGCAGTATGAGCCTGTGTGGGACACCTGAGCCATTTCCTGGCTTCTTAGAGCACATTCTCCTTCCTTCGGGAGAACTTTCTTCCCCTCCCCTCCACCCTCTGCCTTGACGCTTCTCTGGGAAGGCTGTCAACCTCAGATGGTACAGATACTCACATACAGGCCAGGCTTGGCCAATCGTTGTCCATTAGCCGTGAATTTGAAGGTTGACCAGAAACACTCAGAGACGGACAGCAGCTAAGACTGAGTGATCTCTGGCAACATTCCACACAAGCTCTCCGCCAGCTCCTGCTTTATGATCCTTGCAAGCCATCTGCTCCTTCCAGAACCTTCCAGAACCCTATGGTTTCTTCTGGTAACTCCTTGCCCTGGTTCAGGTGAGCCAGGTTTAATTCTGACACGTAGACTCTAGCTGGAGCATGGAGGAGAAGTGTCTTGACTGGGGGAGAGGAGTGACATGGAACACATAGCAGAGACAACTGTCTCCTCACAGACTGTGGGATGGGAAGGGGTGACCTTCAGGGAGGCAGGTCCTGGGAAGCAGGTCCTGGGCACAGGAGGCATCTAACTCAAGGGTCATGGATGTGAGAGCAGGGTGAGTCGGAGGAACTGGGGTGCTCAGAATCTGCAGCGTGGAGTGGACGGCAGTAGGGGGACGGAGATGGGTCGGGGGAGTCAAACCGTGCAGACTTGCGTGTACCACAAGGGTGTTTGCATTGCATCTGGCAGGGCAGTCGGGTGGGATGTATTTGGGGAAGAGATCACCCTGACTGCAGGGTGGGGGGGCCCATGCATGGAGGTCCGGTGAAGGCCATAGTCAAGGGAGCTTCCTCTTTTCCTAGTCACACTTTCTTTCTCTCCATCTCACATTCCACACTGGGGCAAATGTGCTTCTCCCCATTTTACAGATGGCGAAAGCCAGACCCAGGGAGAAGGAGAGTGGGGCATGCATGATGGAGCTGGGCCTCTGACCAAGGCCTCCAGGCCCTTGATCCAGAGGGTTTGCCAGTGCAGTGAGTAGATGGGCTCCCTCTGCCTTCTCAACAAGCCTGTAGGACTCACACTCTAAGGACATGAGCAGCAGCCATGCAGCAGAACCAACTAGGTCCAGTCGGGCCTGTAAGGATGAAGATGGAGTTGTGGCCAGACCTCTGGCTTCTCAAAGCGGGTGGAAGTCTGAGTTTTATGTGAAATGGCCTTATTTTTGAAGCACTGTGCTGGCCCAGCTAACATGCTCCAGTGCCTGCTTTAAGTTTCCACCAGGCCGTCAGCCAAGGCTGCCATAGTCATCAAACCAAATGTGTCAGATCAGCTGGAATTTCAGATAGGCAGTGAACATGATTTTTCAGTCTATCCCAAATATCGTGAGGAACATACTGAGGCTAAAACTATTTTTCATCTGAAATTCAAATTTAACAAGGGTTAGAGTTAGGATTAGGATGTGAGTTAAAAGCGGGGATGGACTCAGACTGAGGATTCGCGTGAAGCTTCAGGGTAGGCCGAGGGTTAAGTTTAGCAGCCCTCGACCAGCTACATCACCTGCTCATCCAGTAGAAGTACCTGAACTCCAGCCCACCCTCGCGGCTCACCTGGTGTCTGTGCCAGTTCTTCACCTTCATCAAGAACCCTTGGTCCTCAGCCCACAAATCCCCTTGAGACCCACCTTGTCACCTTCTCCGACTGCGAGTGATGGATGGGGACCACAGAAGCGCATCAGATGCAGCCAGAACAGCCCTGCCATCTCCACGTCCTGCCCCGCCCACACCATGACAGCATGTCACGTGTCATCTGTCCCTTGATGCTGTGAGAGGAGAGGAAATCCCTCTTCCCTCCACAAAGCCGGAGGCTCCAGTTCTCTGGCACCGGTGAGAGGTTCCGGCAGTGGCTCTTGGGGACCCCGCTTCCCCAGGATACAGATGAGATGATAATGCGTCACCCGAGCTGGATAAATCGCTTGAGAGCTTCCACATGGTCCCAGGGAAGGTTTTCTCTCCCTGCCAACAAGGTGTTCATGTGCTTGGTTGCAAAGAGTCTTTTGTGGGCAGCCGGGTCACTGGGGGTGTCCTCTTTCTCAGTTCTTTCTTCCAAATGTCCCATTCGGTTGCCTCTAAATGTCCTGTCAGTGAATGGCCCTCTGTCAGGGAGAGATGAGTGGACTGCGGGCAGTGATTCCTCTGACTCAACTGTGTCTCTTCGCCACACTGGAGCCTTGGACACACCTGTCTTCCAACCAGCCCTTCACCCCCGGGACAAGATGATCAGGATTGAGCGAGTTTCTTTTGACATTGGACATGCCCACCTCCTCTCCCCGCTGCCCGCTTCTCTGGGCATCTGCTGGGTTCTAGGACCTTCTTTATCCCTCGAAACGGTTTCAACCGACCCCCACCCAGAGATGTTCTTGACATTGGTCCCTTCTGCCTTCAACCCTCATTCAGCCTTGGGTGAGTCTGGGCTCTGGCTCAAAGGATTGTCTTGTCCCTCGTTCCGTCCATAATAAATGATGGATCTCAGATCAAACTCAACCCAACAAACCTCAGAGCCTTGTTCTCTAAGTCTGCCCGCCTCTTCTCCAGCAGAGTTGGAGCCAAACGCTGTTGGATTATCCAGACACCAGCGTCCAGAACCATGATTTAATTACAGCGCCGATGCCAAGGGCCTGAAACGTCCCAGACGGGGTGTTAAAAACACAGGAAGGAAGCAGGGCTTTGCTGGTGTCCCTCATGCTCCCGTCAAGGATTGCTCCCGGGGACACATCAAATCCCCAACCCTCTTTCATCTTCCTTTTGCTCTTCCAGCTCTTTAGCCGTGAACGGCTTTTTTCCCCCTCCAGATAATTATTTACATAGAAAGAGAATAATTAGTGGCCCAGGAAGTACGGCTTTGTTTTCGGCTCCCTGCCCCTACCTGTCTCTCTTGTCTGAAGTGGTGCTGCTTGGGAGACAGACATCAAAGCCTGCTGGGAGGCTGTGCAGACAGGGATTTTCTTTGTCCGCCTGAAAAGCAAAGTAAGACAATCTTGGCTTGTTTGTCTCTGCCCTCTGACTGCTGCCATTTCTCGGGGCCCCTGGACCCGCCAGTGACCCTGGAGAGGTTAGAATCGCTGATGGCTTTCCAATGAAGGTGCTGCTTTCATGCTCGGGTGCAATCCCCGCCACCCCTGCACCCCACCCCAGGGTATGCTCAACCTTCTCAGAAAATGTTAGAACCGAAAGAAAATGTTTGGTCTGCAAAACAAGCTGAAATGTTTTCTGAGGCCTGTGGGTCATGAGTGGAGTGAAACAGACTGGTGAAAGGTGATGGAGAGGGGCAGACACCGGGCTGACTCAGAGCCCAGCGCCCCTCCTGAAATGCCTCTGTCACTGCTACGTGGTGACGTGCCCAGGCTGACTTCCGATTTTCTGAAAGAAGCAGAGACTTCGCTTGGCGTGTGACATTTTCTAAATTGTAAAATGCCATGCAGGCCAAAGGAAACACAAAAGTTAGCTCTAGCCCCCAGCCCGCCTTTTTCAATGTCTGAGTTGTTCCAATCCCTTCTCTTACCGACGAGGGACCTGGAGACTCAGAAGCAGCAGCTCAGCCACGATCCACTATGCGGGATGAAGCGGGACCGGAATTCGAGGCTTAAGTTATGCCAGGGTTGTCCAGAGCCCTTAGCATGCGTGGCACACGGCGAGTTCTGAACAGCTGTCCAACAAGGCATTAGCAACAATATTTACTTAATATTGATCGCCAATTATGTTTTAGCATCAGGCTCCATGTCACATGGTGATACTCCCCAGGACTTTGGGAGGCTGGCAAATGACAGGAAACCAACCCAAGCCATCTCGGCCTCTGCGCATAAAGCCATGCGAACTTTGGGAGTGGCTGCCTCCAGCTGTGAGTACATCTCACACTCATTATCAGTTTATTTTGCTCTCCCACATTCTCTCATTTTTCCTCACTTCTAGTTTCCTGGAGTCAGTGCGTTGACTTCACGCCTAGTAGGTGCCAGATGGTGAAACTGGTCCTAGACAGCGACAGGTTTGTGCCTTTCCAGCAACAAGCTTTCATAGACAAAGAGCTCCCTGTCCAAAGAGCTCAGCCGAAGGCCCGGGGTTAACTCTCCCTGCACTAACTCAAGTCACAGCTAAGACTGTAGTCAAGAGGATGGAATGCTCGGATCGGTCACGCTTGCGTCCTTGGACGGAAGGGAGGAAGTGGGAGCTGCATCAGTCCCATGCTATTCTTTAACCCGAGACCAGGAGAAGGGTTGGCAGCCCCAGAACATCCAGATGTTGTCGGGAGATGACGACTAGAAGGCTAAGATGTCTGTACGCAGATGCCCACTTCATCAGTATCAGTCCTTGCAGCCGCCTTGTGAAACAGACACGGTCCCTGGAAGCCACCGTGGAAGTGAGAGATGGGACTCGCAAAACGTTCCTAACTCGGGAAGCCTCGAGCATTTCTAAGGCAGTAGATCTCAACCGGGGTGAATTTTGACAACAATGGAAACATGTTTTGGTGGCCACAACTGGGATGGGGATGCTTCTGACATCTCATGGGTAGAAGCCAGAGATCCTACTAAACATTCTATATGATGCACAGGACCCGTCCCCCAAAGAATTATCCAGGCCAACGTGTCAATAATGTTGCAGCTGAGAAACCCCGTCCCAAGCATGACCAACCAGAGAATTCACGCACATTTATTCAGCACTAACAGTCAAGCAGTGGCTACGCCTCTCCTGGAACTTGGGTCATTTATTTACAAGATGGAGCCGACAGAAGGATTAGAGCTCACGGCAGCTACTGGCGGAGGCATTCCCAACCGAGCTCACAGTGGCAGGAAAATGTCCACAGTTCATGGGGTCAGCTCAAGTTCTGGCAAGCGTGATCTTTGGGATTCTGAAGTGACCCACTGCAGGGCATTGGGGGACAGAGAAATGGGCATCAGGGGAACACACTGCCGGGCCCTTGGAACTGGGAAGACCGAGGCAGGTCTCAGGCATCTCAGAGGCAGAGACTCAGGCCAGAGCTTAAGAGAAGAGCTGGGGTGCTGCGTGAGGGGCAAGGGCACAGGAAACAAGGCAGACGCCCATGAGGCAGGCTGGGTGTGGGGTCAGAGCAGACAAATACCCAAAGTCATCTCCAAGGCCTGGGTACAACAGCGGCTTCACTCTGGTCCACTGGCAGGAGGCTTTGTCCTTTGCACTGAGGCGGGGAGGGGGCATCAGCAAAATCAGGTGGTTTCAGACAAGAGGGGGAAAACAAATCAAACCCAGGCAAATCTTAGCTAGCAGAGGATGAGATGGAGACTTTTCCCCATTTTTATTGTGATGAAATACACATAGCATGGATCGTGTAATGTGTGGGTTTTTAACACGTAAATGTACAGCGGGGCAGGAAGCAAACAATGCTTTACAATCATCACCACACTCCCAACTCCAGAACTCTTGTTCTTGCAGAACTGCAGCTCTGCATCCATTCAGCACGCATTCCCTGTTTCTCCCTCCTCCCGGCCTGCGACCAGCGTTCTACCTTCCGTCCGCGGTATTGATTCTGTCTACTCCGGACGCCTCATGTATGCGGAATCGTGAAGCATCTGTCTTTGTTGATTAGTTCATCTGCACAATGCCCTCCGGGTTCCTTCACGTTGCAGCCTGTGTCAGAGCTTTACTTTTAAGGCTGAATAATAATCTGCTGTATGACGAGATGCCGTTTTCCTGACCCATTCACCCACTGATGGACGCGTGGGTTGCTGCCGACTTTTAGCTGTTGTGAATCCTTTTGCGCTGACTGGGGTTACGATGGTCTCTTCAAGACCCTGCTTTCCATTCTTTTGAGCAGAAGTGTGATTTCCAGGCTCTGTGATAATCCCATTTTTCATTTTTTTGAGGAACCACTGTGCCTTTTAACCACATCATTGCCAATTCTTGTTATTTTCTTTTCTTTCAAATTTAATAGTAGTCATCCCAATGGGTATCAGCTGGTACATCACAGTGATTTTTTTATTTGCATTTTCTTAATTTTGAGTAGTGCTGAGCATTTCCTTCATGTACCTATGGGTCATCTGTAGATCTTCTTTGGAGAAATGTCTATTAAATCATTCTCTCATTTTCATATTGGATTATTTTTGTTGTTTTTGAGTTTTAGGAGTTTTATATACAGTCCGGATGTAACCCCATATCTGATGATCAACTTGCAAGTATATTCTTCCATTTGGTGAACTTTAGTGAGAGTATTAAAATATGATGCACAGGGTGTTTAAAGTTTCATGAAGTCTTTTTTTTTTTTTGGTCATTTCTTTCTTTCTTTTTCCTGTGCCTTTGGGATCATAGCCAAATCCGGTGTGGTGAAATGTTTATTTTCTTCTAAGTCTTCCATAGTTTGGGGTCTTACATTTAGGCCTTGGGTTCATTGAGTTAATTCTTTTTAAATGAAAGGTGCAGGCAGGAAGGCAGGCAAGCTGATGGGCAGGTAGGAAGAGAGAAGAGGAAGTATTTTATTTTTATTTGCATCTTAGTTGTTCACGCAGGTTGCTTTCCCCAAACCTGGGACTTGAACCAGGATGAGGTGGCTTTATATTCCTTCAGAGGCGATAGACCTCACTGCTGCATTACCAGGGTGGACCCTGAGCCAAGTTTTTGTATTTGCTGTTAGATAAGGGCCCGGTCTCATTCTTTTGCATTCGATATCCAGTTTCTGTGGCCTCATTTCATGAAAAGACTACTTTTCCCCGCTGGATGCTCTTGACAGACTTAGTACAAATCATAAATGAACCATCAATTCTAGGACTTATTTCTTGGACTCTCTATTCTGTTTCATGTGTCCATACGTTTGTCATTACGCCAGGACCACACCGTTCTGATGACTGTAGCTTCGTAGTACGTTTTGAAATCAGGGAGTGTGAGTCCTTGAGATTTGCTCAGTCTCAGGATTTTGTTGACCACTCAGGGCTCCTTGAGATTCTATATGCATTTTAGGGTGGGGTTTTCTACTGCGTCAAATATGTCATTGGGATGTTGACAGCGATTGCATTCAACTAGGTAACTTTGAATAGTACTGGTAGAATTAAGACTCTAAAATAGATGTGCGTGAATGCTTTTGTGTATGTGAGTAGGTGTGTCTGTATATTTGCTTACATGTTTGAGTGTGTAGTTGCATCTTGATTCAGTCTAGAAAGAATATGAAGTGGCTCGCAACCTAAGACCTGTCTGGTACACAGCAGGTGATCAGTACGTGCTTGACTTTGGTGGCAAACTACGGTGAATGAGCAGAGAGCTCATTATTGGCCATGCCTTTCAGACCTGAATGCTCGTCCAAGGTGAGCCAGTGGGTAAGCTGGACATGTGCTGATCTGATGATCTCATCTTAATGGCTTATTTGTTCAACCTTTGCATTATTTCCTCATATAAGCACCTGCTATGCACTCAGTGCTCTACAACTGCTAAGACCATAGAATGATGGAAAAAGATAGGCATACTTTTCTTGGGGTTTACGATTGGGTTGGGGAGAAAGACAGTGTAATGTAAGTGAATGTTCTAACTGATGGCTGTCCTCATGGGAACTGTGAGTTTGTCCTGGAGGACTTGGTTGGGTCTACTAACAGTGACGAGACCACACATAGCCACTATGTTTTCAAGTTTCTCGTTGGAGCAATCGACTTTCCTCCAAAAAAAAACCCCACTCTGATTTATTAAGATGCCACACTAGACAACAAAGGAATGACTGGAAAGAAGAAAAACCTAAATCATCACACTCTTTTCAAACTGATGTTCTATGGGGCGAGTTGGAATCTAAAGTCATGGCTTTCCTAGGGGGCAAGTGGGAAGATGAGCGGTGGCAGGAAAATAAAGATATTCTAGCAAAATTCTAGCAAAAAAAAATGATGCTTACTGTTAAGGTAGACCATAGGCCCGGACATGAGGATTAAGGACAGACCCACTTTATCCATTGACTGGGATAATGGAAAGTAGCGTCACATGTTGACTAGAGATGGCAACTGGCCAACAGTCTTGTGGGACACTGTGCAGAGACTAGAGTCAGGCGTCCACATTCAAACCCTGATGCCTTCTCTGGCCACAGGATCTTGGGAAGTTTACTTCATATTTTGGGCCACCCAAATGATAGCCTTTGTTCACAAGGCAGCTTGAGAATCAGCAGGAGTGTTTGTGGAAGCTCTTTTCCAACCTTGACTGGTATTGAACATATAAGGGGATATTTTCATTGTTCTCTTCATGCATCAAATTCTTATTTCTGCCACTTGTTTACACCTGTATTCTTGGCACCTCTACCATTCCACATGAGTGATTTCTGAATTAAAACTGCCACTCAGCTGAAAGACCTTGGAGTCTCTAGTTTATTAATCTGAATATTATTCAAGTCAACATATGTTGTTTTCTAGTTGCACCAAGTAAATTATTCCAGGGCTGGAATCAATGATCTTTCATGTTGGAACAGTGTAACAGCAGAAAATGCATAATTTCAGAACAAACAGGATCATGATAGAATCCAAGGGGAGGCACAGGGCTGGGTGACCATGTCCCTAAGAGCCTACTGGGTGGATTTGAAAGTGACCGATCGCTCAGATGCTAGGATGGCGAGCTGGCATGCAGAAGCTGAATTATCAATGGAGGCTCTGCTGTGATCTTGCCTGGTTCCATCTGCCAGCTCTGTAATCAGAACTTCACTTCTAAAAGGCTTTCTTTCTTGAGGGACCCTGCAATGCATAGACCAGAACACCAGCTATGGAACTTGACTTTGAGGCTGGCATTTTGAGTACTTGGGTCTGCAGGAGAAGTCTGACCCAAGGTGATATGACACAGATGTTGAACTAGAGGAGGCTGTTTTCTCCCTCAGTCATAATTTCTAACTTACAATGCTTTCATTATGAGATATAAGAAGTGAACTCAAATGAACATAAGCAAAAATAAAATATGAAAGGGGATGATGGGACTTCATAGTTGGTTTAACTAAGAAGTCCCATCCTCAGCCAAGTCCTTTGGACAAAGCTGAGTCATATCCTCAATCTTGTTACTGGAGATGGGTCTGTTCCACCCACACTGGATGGAAAAGGTCTCTGAGTCAAGAGCGATCTTCCAAGAAGGGGAGACGGGGGAGGATGGAAGCTGAACTAACAAAGACAACAGACACTCATCATTTCAGATAATGTTCCATGGATCTCACACACAGAGCAGTCAGTGTTCCATGACCAAGTTAGCTTTGAAAATACTCTAATCTCAATTGTCTGTAGTTTAAAAGCTCTGAGATTTCCTACAGCAAAGAGAACTCTTTAAGTGTGCAGTACAGCATTTTCTAAAATGTTTTGACCACGGTGTTTTTTTCAGAATAATTTGTTATGAAATCTAAAAGTAGTGATGGGCTGGGGAAGACCAAGATTCAGATGCTGAGATAGAAGGGAGGTTGGTACTACTGAACTAAGAGGCTGTTGTGTAGAAGGGTACTGAGGGTGCACTCATCCGGGAACAAGTCAAGAGCCCCAGAGGGATGATGGTGGATGGGAGGACCAGAGAGGGTGGGTGTGCTAGAGTGGCCCAAAGCCAGAAGTTGGGAACTATAATGGTGCCACCTACTGGGGGTCCATCTCTCTTTGGGCAGGAGAGCAGCAAAGGAGGAGAGAGATGGGTATCCATCTGGGGAAGGGAAGGGAGCCCACTGTCCTAGCAAGGACTCCTTAGCTGAGGGCGTTGTCTGCTCCGCAGATAGGGTAGAACTGGGAGACCTGACCTGGCATTCAGTCAGGACTTGGAGCTGCCAGGATCCATCCAGGAAAACAAACAACTCTATGAATGGAAAACAAGAACTCTGGTATAAGGAACTGGTTATGCAGGTGACAGAAGGGCTGAGACTCTGCATAGGCACCATTGTGATACCCCAGAGGGAAAAGACCCTTTCACGTTGGGTTATAGGGGCCCAGGGCCCAGGGGCTCCCAGCAGAAGCTGGCGTCAGAGTGGTGCCCTCGAGCAGAAGTCATTCCGCATCTACAGGAGCTGGGTTACAGAAGAGACCACACTGCCTGCCGGAGACCCTGACGTGCGCGCGCGTGTTGTGTCCCCTCTCCAGGACCCCGTCAGTGCCCACCATGGTTACTGGACCCAGATTGAAGCCAGTTGACCTGGGAGCCCAAACGCACTGACAGGAGTGTTTTTGCAATTTCCTGCTTTGCTGAACAGAGCAGCAAAAAAGGCGAGAGAGGTAACAGACTTGCGCAGAACCCCTGTTTCAAAACACAAGATCCCGTGTCTCCCAGACGTTCTCCAAGATGAAAAACGGAGCAACTTTTCCCCTTAAAGGGCCAGGCAGCCAGTATTTCAGGTTCCGAGGGCCGCTCGCACCTGGGCTGCTTAGTGAGCGCCAGGCAGCAAGACTCTCTGGAAACAAACAGCCCTGTGCTAATAAAGCTTTATTTATACAGACGAGGGGTGGGGTTTGGTGCACCCGACAGGGGAGCCTGGAGATGGAGGAGACAGTGGTCATCTTTGTCCCTGAGCTCCAGGAGGTAAACACTTTGCTTCTCTCCGTAGGGACAGGACCCTGGGCTGCACAGATCACAACCCAATAGCCACTGAAAAACAC
>RJWH01005768.1:28530-68999 GCA_004363575.1 Solenodon paradoxus | reverse complement strand
AACTACCTGGAGTGTTCTCTCCATCACCATTTTACCAAAATCCTGGAGCAAGTTATTTATGGTGGCTGCTTCCACTCCCTACTCTTTCACTTGACCTTAATTCTCAGCATCTGGCCTACATCCTGCTATTTTTCTCTGTTTCTTGAAGTTCACCAAGAAACCACTTTACAATGTCGTGAAATCAGTAACATTCTTTAGTACTCATCTTTCTAGGTTTTTCTATGGCGTTCAATTCTCTTGACTCCCCTTAAATGTGTCCTTTGACTTCCACTATGAATTTGTCATCCAAGTCCTTTCTTTGCCTTTCCAACTACTGTTACAGAGGCTCTTCCATGTATTCTTGGTCCTGTACAGCCTGTTTTACCCAGAAGTTATCCCTGACATGTTGGCTCTGCCCCATGTGCTACAATTCAGGAGGATTAAATTATGTCTGTAGAGGAATCTGACCAGCTGTTTTTCTCTCACATTCACATTGTTATCACTTGAGAAGTGGCTCATGGGGAAGTGATCCTTTCCATCCAGACTGGCTGGGAGTAAAATTGGCACTGGTATTACTCTGTTGACATTCAAGTCTCCAGAAATGACTGCTAGCCAGCAGATACATGGAGCGTATAAGCAGATGAACACTGACAAGTTAAGACCAAAATTATTCAGACTACCTTTGGAAAATAAGCAAGAAGCACACCAGTGTTAAGTCACTGGGTCTCCATCTTGTTTTTGAGCCAAGTCAACAAGTCTTGGAAGTCAATTCTAGCCATCTTCTTGTGCACCCATTGTATTCTACACAGCAAAATGTACCTTTCATAATGAAAATATGGAGGGCCCCAGTATCTTGGTATGGAGGACTAACAAGTATGGGGAGATCAACTGGTAGTAGGAGGTGAGGATTTTAAAGGGGTTGGCCTGCCCCCAGGGAGAGAAACTTATGGAAAATGGATAAACTCAAGACATGAACCCAAGACTATTTCTTTCTTATTTGTGTTCTGTTATTTTACTATTGTTTCGAGCCACTCTTCTCTTTGGCATAGAACTACTAAATTAATGAATTTTTTTTCAACCCTTCACCCTCCCCTTTTAAATTTTGTTTGTAGGCCTAATTACAAAGCATCATTAAAATATTTCTTATGATAGTAAATGTTCTATGCATAGAGAGTATGTGCAGGTCTGAAATCAGCTCGAAATCTGGATCTACCTGATTTCATTGGATGGATAACTTTGAGAATTGAAGATGCCGTGAGTGTAAAGCACATGGCTTGGCCCTTTCCCCAAAGGCGGGTGTCTTCTTCTTTTAGCAGTCCCCTTCTCCCTGTGCTCCAGTGAAGTTTGGTGAATAGCCTGCTCGACTAGGGCTTATGCATGAGGTGTTGTGTCGCTCAGCTTTGAAACGTTAATCCCTTATAACCAGAGGTTATGTGCTTGGTCACATCAGTAATTGCTAGATACTCGCTTGCACGGAAGACTCATCTGGGCAAATTTTTTTAAAGATGCACATTTCTCGGGGGTGACGTACTGTGATGCTGTGTGTCTTTGAAACCTTCTGGAGCCCTGGATTCTTATGTGCAGCTAGTTTTCACCGTGATTAGGAACCCACAGGAGATTCAAAACTCCAGTGGTTCCCACTCCTGAGCCTATTCTAGTTTCTGGCTCTTGAGTCGGGCAGAATAGACGTGCTCATTAACCGGGGTGATGGCTTCGTCATGGTCTTTCTGATGACAGACATCGATGTGCTCTTCTGGGGGTTTCTGTGCCACTTTCCTATTTAAAACGACTTCTTGAGTGTCCTGTGCGTGCAGTGGTCACACACGGTGCTTCCAGAATGAAGCGGGGAAGGGTGGCTATTAATTAATCTAGAGAAGCAGACATAAACCCAAACTGTCTGAAGCAAACAGGGATGTAGGGTCACTCAAAAGACCTTGGCCTAAGTCAAAGCAGAGAGGGAAAGTGAAGGAGAACCCATTTGAAAAGATCACATGCGAGTAGATTACCCACCGCATTCTATCTTCATTCTTTTGCTCTCCTCCCTGAGGTTCTATTTAGTACCCATGGAGCACACTGGTCTTGCCTAGGGAGGTTAGATTGGCAAACTCTAGTCCCTTGTTGGGGGTGGTTGGGGCAGGGAGGGAACGATGTTGGACTGATCCATAGACCAGAACATGTCCAGTTATGTCCGCACATTCCAATTCAGTCAGCCACAAAAGGAGCAAATAATTTTGCTTGCCCACCATAGAACCTGAAATGAGCTGGGCTCTGCGGTGGACAGGATAGATCAGACCTTCCTTGCTTTTTGAAAGCTAGCAGTATGGTAGGAATTGTCAGCAAGTGCATAGTATTCAATACAAACGTACTGTGCAAGTTTAAGGACAAGCTTCCTACAAAAAGAAAGAATGCAAAAACTGGTACTTGTGGGAGTCTAAAGTCAACCCAGAAATCATACTCAACTGGACTGCAGCCACCATGGGTGTCCCATCAGAATTCTCCATTGTTTCCTGGCCTCTTCTGTGTCTTTTTTTTTTGGGTGGCCCATTTTTCAAATGCATTTTATAATCCTACCTTCTATGGAAGCTTACCCAATTCTGAATTCTCAATCTCTGAATTCTCTCCCTCTACTCTCTCCCTGTTCACAAATCCAATCTTCGGAGGCCATTAGTGCTTGGTGAGGACTGTTTGAGATAACTGGCATGAGACTGTGACCCTCCAAGGGACTATTTTTAATTCAAAAGTAAGATGCCTTAATACGAAGGAATCTCAAAATGGTGATTTGTATGGTTGCCAGATTTAACAAATACAAATACAGGCTGCCCAGATAAATTTGAATTTCAAGAAAACAGTCAATAGCTTTGTTTTATGCATAAATATGTCCCATGCAGTATTTGGGACATATTTATACTCAAATCCATGGTTTATCTGAAATTCTATTTTAACCAGGTGTCTCATATTTTATCTGGCAATGCTGTATATTTGGGTCACTAAGTTTCAACTTTCCGAAAATCATTTGGTCTTCTGTTTTAAAATAAACTTCGCCTGAACCATGCCACGTCATGAGATTATTTTCTTTCATTCTTTCAAACGCCATTCATGAAACCTCCTGTGGTTAGAACTTGGAGGTCTGTAGGTCATAGCAGTGAGTAGGAGTGGACAGTGAGGGTGCTGAGAGGAGGTTCAAGTTCAAGTGTGTACATTGGTGGCTTGTGGCTCTCAGCAGGCTGTTCTTGCTAAGCTTCCGGGGAAGACCAGTAGGGGCTGAAGCTGACTAGAGCAGTGGGAAACAGGCGTGGGCCATGTAAACCAGGCGGGGAAGTTTCTGAAGACAGTGCTTGAGCTTTCTTCGTTTGGTATTGCCAGAGGACTTATAGCTGTCTTTGCACATAGCCACTGTTCAAATATTTGGTGAATTAAACTTCTGCTTCCAAGGGACTATCTTCTGCCTTTTCCTTCTGTATAATCCACTGGGAAATGAAATACTCAGCTAATTTATTTCCTAGCTGGCTGCTCCACATGATGTGCTTCCTTTCTTTAAGTCAGTAAAGGGTCCCATGGGGCTCAGTCGAAGAGTCCGCATGAACATAATGGGCTGGTAGACTGTGTGGCCAGCTGAGCTGGGCTACCTTTGAGCATCAGGGTGGAGTATGAGGGGGGGATGGTGTGTATGGTGAGTGTCGTAGAGTGTGAATGCTGTGATAAGGCTAGATTGCTGTCTTGGCATCTGACAATATCAAAGTTTCATTAAAACTTTCAAAGCACAGGTTAATTACAGAATGAAACCCAGCCAATCTGAAGGTGAGCAGTGACCCAGCATTAAAAACTGGGGATGCAGCAGGTCCTTGAGGGTGGCCCGCGTCCCGGGCGGAGAGGTACAGAAATGCCGCAGAGAGATGCTGATGGTAAGCAGCACTCCTGTTTTTCTCCTACTGTACTTTCTGGAAGCTCTGATTTTCAGCCTCCTGGAACATTGCCAGCTATCTCCAGGGGTATTGAGAAATATCCCAAACAAGATGAAAATAAATTCACTTTCATTTAAAATGCAATTATATATATGTAACACTTTTAAGACCAGTGGGACTGGGTGTTAAAAAAAAAAGCAGACAAAGCAACGGGGCAGCAAATGTTATAAATTGCAAACTTGGAAAAAGAGAAAACATGCTAAAGACTTCTTAGGGATGGAAAACTGCAGGGAAGGAGTTAGAAACCAGGAGTAATCATTTGTTTGTTTGTGATTCATTTATTCGTTTAGTGTTCATTTTATGCGCTAGCTCATCTCTGTGCTAAACACCACACTTATTTACACATAAGATGGGTTTTCCCATGGGTTCTTTGAACACCCAGGTAGATGCCAACCAGTTACCAATGCTGCCCTGGCTAGCACTGGGAGCTGGGAAGAGAGGGCAGCACCAGAAGGTGGACTTAAGTGAGCTCATAGAACGGTAACCACTGAGTGCCCAGGTGTGCAGGGCACTGCACTCCTTTCTGGGAAGGTGCGGATGGTAATGGCTTTGAGCATAAAAGACTGTATGCTGACCTCAAGGACAAACTGGGATAAAGGAAGAAGAGAGCATGAAATGGTCCCTCTTACAAATTTTAATTGTGCTTGATAGCAGTTACCTTTCCAGTGGGAAGACAAGCCTTTCAAAAAGTTTACTGGCATGATCATACCAATAAAATAGCCAGAGTTATTAAATATTTGGGGTAATTTGATTTTCCATCGACTATCAGATAACTAAAATATTTTAAATTCAAAATTCATGTATTTTTCATACTAGAAAAAAAAGAAAACAAATACTTTTGGCATATATAACTAATGATATAATTAGCATGGTTTGCTTTAGAAGATTAACCATTAATAATTATGAAAGTAAGTGTAAATAAAAGGACAGTGCTTCGATTTCAGTGTAGGATTTTAATTTCTATCCAGTATCCAGTATTGAACTTTTCTTCCAGTATTTTTTCAGAGGAGGAAGAAGCGTTTTTTAAGGAAGAGGAGTTAGAAGCACTGTTATTTATTTATTTGGGTTGTTCCCCCTGTCCCCAGGTCTCAAACCTTGGACTCTACCTGGTCCTTGCCCAACCCCTGAGTTAGCACCTGAGCCACCAGCTCGTGCCCCAGTATTGTTATTTTATCTAGTCACTTCTCAGGCCATATATTTGAAAGTCAGAATAGAGTTGTAGAAAAAACATGGCTTTTAATCCGAATGAGAAAGGCAAGAAGAAATGGTCATCAGAAAAGCACCAAATAAGAATAGATGCATATATATTTTTCAAAAATTATTTTATTTAAATATTCAGTGCAGATATTTGAAAAATATGGTTAAGACCAAAGAATGATATAACACACAGCCATGTATCCATAGTCCAAATGTGTATATACTTATATAATCATGGTACAAAAATGCTACAGTGAAGTTAAGAAAAAAATCTGTTTTTTAAAAAAGGAAACTGGAGGCAAGTTGATATGAAAGAGGACAGATAGTTATTTAAAAGTAATTTCTACATTTGGAAAATGGGCGACAAAACCAACCATTTGCAAATATATCTTTTGTGAAAAAAATTACAATGAAAAAGTTATTTCGGCATCTCCTGGTGACTCAGGCGTTAAGTCTGTGTCCCATATAAAGCCCAAGAACTCAAGTTTGCAACCTGGGGGAACAAACCAAAAATGAACAACTACATGGAAAAAAAAAAGCATATCATCGGAAAAGTAGAAACAAGTGCTTTAAACTTAAATTGTGACCCTTAAGCAGACTTTTTTTAATAAATGAGAAAGGGAAAGGAACATTTTCAGTCATCTTAAACAATTTATAAAGATTTTCTTCCCTCTGAAATGCATTTAAAATGCTCTGCCTTTGTCTTGCTCTCTTACGTGTTTCTCTGTAAATGACTGAAACATTTGGCCGAGAAATCCACATATTTTCAGGGACTTTTGGTTTCCACTGGCTGGTAGTCCTGAAATAATCTGAGATAGCCTGAAATAACCCCCAAATTAAATATGTCCCAAGAATCGGATCGGAAAGGATATTTGACAACAAGCTTAGGTATAAATTAGAAATCTGAAATCCAAGATCCTGCCATGTTCATGACTTAGGAAATACCATTGGGTTCTGGAAGCCTGCAGATGCTAGCATATTTTATTGTTGATAGATTCATTTCTCCTGGCTATGAGGACATGACCTGATCTACATCAGTCATTCCTATTGGTGGTGATTTTGCCCCCAGGGACTCTTAGTGATTTCTGGAGACATTTCTGGGTTGCCCCAACTGGTGATATGGTTGCCATCTGGGAAGAGACCAGGAATATTGTTTACCATTCACAGAACAGTCCCTACCAAAAGAAGCTACCAGGCCCCAAATGTCAGTCATGTCATGGTTGAGAAAAGGAGATCTACACAAAGGAACAGAATTCACATTTATTTCATAAAACTGGCCGTATATGCAGATATATACATAATTTTTCTACTGATAAGAAAAAACTGATCGAATTAAAAATTAGTTTTGAAAGTTTGTCTTTTTATCAAATAAATATAATTTTGATCATTCTTAGAATGTATATATCTACTTTTTATAGCAAATGTTCTTTTGTTTTTAGCAAAGTACTTGTTTTTTCATTTTGGTTCCCCCTCCACCTCCCCGTGGGTCATGAATCTGGCCCCTCGGGCTTTCCATGGTCCACACCCCAGCCTTCTCAGTTGTCTGAACTACAGGAATGTGCCCAAATGTTCTTTTTTCCTCAGTGTTTTGCAACTATATAAGCAAATAGTTGATTTAGTGTGTTCAGACATGCTCCATGGATCCTCATCTTGAATGAAATGTCCACCAGAAAAGGATCATTCCATACCATATTTCATGTTGGCAATCAGATCTGATCTGTTTTAGTAGTTCTGTTAGCATTTGAATAAATATCTTCCATATTCATGGGGAAGAAGGCTTATTAAAACATTGCCAATTAAATTCTTTTTCAATTCTTGGTGGCAACATATTTTATTTACTTTTGGATTTATGGTTTTCATTCTTGACCCTATATTTAGAAAGAGAGACTATTTATATATGAGCCCTGAGTGAGAACTTCTTGAAAATTCATTAAAATCTTTTCTACTATCCCTTTCTCCTTGATATTTACTTCAAAAGTTTTATTTACTCAGATGTAGTTTATTCTCAGTAATCTTTATTGGACTTAAATATTAGCATTGATTAATTAGCATCAACTATGCACTTAATGTTCAAATTTTAATTATCTCAAATATATATTTTTATATGTGTGTGTGTATATATATATATATATGTATGTTTGTGTATGTGTGTGTGTGATTTGTTGTTGTTGTTTTTTCCCCCTGACCCTCAGTCTGGAATCCAAGTCTGTGGGCTTTCCATAGTCTGCACCTTAGTTCCCTGAGTCACAGGGGTGCACCCCTGCCTGGTAATTTGTTTGAATTAGAAACCAAATAAGGGCAAGCCCTGATGCAGTAGCAGTTAGATATGCCGCTTTCAGATGAGCGCAGTCCATATACATCCCAAGGACCCAGGTTGATTTCCTGGTGCCAGGGGGACCAATCAAGATGTACAGCTGAATAAAATCGATCAATCAATGTGTTTCTTCCTCTTCTCTCTTCCTGTCTGTCCGCCTACTCGCCTTCATTCCTGCAGCTTTCCTTATTTGGATTTAATAAGTTCTAAACATTGCATGTGATTGATGAGTCAAATTTCTTAACCTATATGTCCCCCTTCTTCCCCGCCGCCTCTTTCTCTCTCTCTTCCCCATATATTTTTTTAAGAAACTAGGCCATTTCTCCTATAGAATTTATTCTGTCTGGTAAGGCTATCATAATATATCCTGATTTTTAGGCTATATCATAATATATCCTAATCCATAATATAGCATAATTAAAGTATATCGTAATATATTTCCTAATAACTACAGTCCTTAGAATTTTCTTCCCAAGTATGCTTCCTAAGCAACTACTTTTTTAATACATTCTTTTAGGTTGCCACCAGGAAACAGTGCAATAGAAGTGGACACAGTGTAAATAAAGTTTTATTGGATTGCAGCCACAGACACCAACCTTGTGCTTATGGCTACCCGGTGCCGCAGGTGCTGACTTGAAGCGTGACCAAAGAGAGAGTGGCCCCCAAATGAAACATGTCGACTCTCTGGCTCTTTACACAAGAGCTTGCCAGCCCGCAGTATAAAAGTAGGCATTTAGAACAGTGATCTATAGGCAGCTGTAAACCAAAACATTGTGTCACATGTCTGTCAACAACCTATAACTAAAATGTGCAGTCATTATTCAGTCATAATATAGTTGCACTTTATCATCCTGCAGTTATTTTCGTATCTCTTTATATTTCACTTAAAAAGTTTACGTATTTAAAAATTAAATATAGGAAAGTCACTAAAATGATCAGAAAAGAATTCCTCTTGAAAAAAGTCTGTGTTCTCTGAGAAAATTGTCGGATAGCCTTCAAACTGCCTATAAATATTTATATTAACTCATCCTTTCTATATACTTTTGTGGTCCTTAAATACTGCCTTTAAAATTAGCAATGCAGTTACAAAATCTGTAAAATCAGGAATGTTTAGAGGACTTAATTACAGTGCCTGTTTGTAGCATTCTTTAGATAGTGGAATAATAAAGCTTTAGGAACATTATTGTCTGAATTACAAGAAATGGTCTCCTGTGGTTCCATCTACAGATAATAAAATCACTTATTTTACATGTCATTGTATATGAATTATTATTGGTTATCAATTCAACACAGTAAGTCAGAATGAAGACCTTTGCCAGGAACAAATTTGTACCTTCTTTCGTTAAGACAGGACTGTTTCTTTTCTCAGGAATCCATCATTTTGAAATTGGTCACTGGCCAGATTTGCCTGAAAAACACTTGGGGAGTTTGGGGGGTTATCTCATCAGATTATCCTCGACAAATGTTACACAGGGTGAGAGGAGGAGGAGGAGGCAGGGAGGAAAAGAAGGAAGTCTTTCTTAATCATAGTAAAGAAAGCTTCAGCTTCAGGAAAATCTGGATGCTGACACTTGTCACAAAAGGACCCAGATGGTAGCAATGGACTTTCTCCAAGGAAACCCTTTATTCATTTCTGAAACAGTTTCTGTGCTATCTGTTCTTTTCACGAAGGCCATGATTCTTCAATCACTTGTGTTTTAGACTATCCCAACTTCCATGACAAACCCAAGTGCCATACAAGGCACTTCTGACTCATGTCTTTGTACAGTGTGGGGGTGGGATAGCACCCTCCTCCTCCATGTGTTCGTTCAGGGACCCAAGATCTGAACTCTCTTGGGTAGCGGGAGCAAGCTACGGGTAGCCTGTTGACTATGCACAGCTCATACATTTCTCCATTGTTTCAATGATTAAAAAAGATCAAAAAGAAGAATATTTTGTAACACATAGAATTATGTGAAGTTCAAATGGCTGTGTCCACTACTACTGGAAAACAACCACACTCTTTTTCTGACTTACACTTTGTGGGTGCTATTGTGCTGCAATGGCAGGATTCAGTGTTTGTCACAGAGACCACGTGGTCTGCAAAGTCTAGATATTTTCTGTCTTCCCTTTACAGAAAAAAGCTTAGCAATCTGTGGTCTCGCTGGGACTCGAACACTGGATTCACTGGAGTGTGAAAAGAGGGCGAAGCTGGTAGATCTTGAACGAGATTTCGGGAAAAGGCTAGTGGGTGGTTCTGCCTAAACAGTTGGTCAGAATTCAGGCATGTGTCCCCAGTACCCTTAAGAGAGGCTGGTAAATGTAGTCCCACAAAGTGCTGTAGATGACAAATGCTAGTGAACAGTAGTCAATATCTGCCACTCAGGCAAGAAATGTGTTTTCGTAGACTTCCCCTTGAGCCTTGGCCTCAGTTATGACTTCACATGACTTGAAGTTCTATAAAGCCATGAATTCTTTTATTTCCCCTCCCCACACTGTTATTATTTCAGCTCATCACACTTTATTTCCTCCATGTGCATAGTCACAAAATGAAAGACAGGTTGGTTGTTTTTGTTTTTAGATTTTTTTTTCAGATCAAGATGAGCAATGTGATGAAAACAGCAGGGGTATCCAATAATTGAGTTGGGTTTGACAGGCTCATTTGTGTATTTACTGAACTAGTCATGCAATAGGTGTTTGAAATATGGATCAAAGCAAGGTTTTATTTTTCTGGATCATGTCATCTTTCTTTCTGGGCTGATTGCACCTGCTGATGTTTGTGATTTATTGTCAAATGGGCACCTTCCCAAAGGGTTATGTTTCATTGGAATATAAATTTCACATGAGAGAAGTTCCTATAAATTCAAAGATTGTGATCAGCCAGATTTTTCTTTCAAGACAGAAGAAAGAGACAAATAACCCAAATACAGCAATCAGAGATTTTTATATTTCTAAAGGGACGACTTTCATAATAAAACCCAATAGGATCCTTGATTTTCTTTGGGTTCCTGGGAATTTTCTGACATCAGAAATAACTTTAAAAGCTGACAACATGAGAAATTGCAAACATTTATCAGTACACCAAAGGCAGTGTACAGAATTGGTGTTTGCCTTACTATGGTTGGGAGATTTATCTATTTTGGACTCAAATTGGAACCAGACTGATTCAGACCTTGTCCAAGTGGGTCACTTCTGTGCCATCAGCATTGGGTCTATGAGAGTTCTTGTACCTTGGAAAAACCACAACTGCATGAAACGCAAGAGGTGGTGATACCTTTACATTAGCAACACAATACTGCTTAGGTATAGGCCTTTGAGCATGTCAGATTACTTCTTTGGCCTTCAGTTCTCTAGTGTAATTCACATTGTTTCAGGCCCTTCTATACTGACCCTCCTTTAGTCCACATGTGCTACTGCAAATCTTCCAGTCTCTTTCAAAATCTCTGTCCCAACTCCCACAAAGGACCCAAGTTCTCGAGAGTGTTCTGGGTATATTCAGAAACAAGTCCTGCCAGCTACCAGAAAGGCCTCCCTTTTCTACTCCTGCCCACTTTAGTCATGGCTTCTGAGACTTCTGGTGACTGACAATAAAGAATCCTGTGTCGCACACAGCTTCCGTCTAGTTCAGTGGTTCTCAGTGGGTTTGTCTCCAGAAACATTGTGGGTGTCATGAGTACAGGTGGGGGTGATCCTTCTGTAGGTAGAGGCTGGGGATGCTGCTAAACGTTCTACATACAGGACGGCTTCCGACCACAAAGAATGATCAATAATTGCAAAGTCTAGTAACAAGGTTGAGAAACTCTAAATTAAATGATTCTTTAAAGCTGAGTGGCCCTGGACCACTCCCTCTGTTCCAGTTATGAACAAAGCTCAAGCCCTCTACTCATGCATCCTAGTGACTGAATTCCAGCTCTTTGCTTTGGGCGGACTGTCCTGTCAGAGAGTCAAGCCACACATAAAAGGTTGTCATGATATTTATGATTTCTTGCCTTTTCCTCCTTGAACAGTATGCCTGCAGTGTGGAACATTGGAACCACATGAGGAGCTTTAAAATAATTCCAGTGCCCAGGCTGCATCCCAGACCAATTACACTGGAATCCCTGGGGGAGCCCCAGGATGGGGTATTTTTTTTTAAAAGAGTGATTTTTTTATTGAGGTATCACGGATTTACAAAATTAGATAAGTTTAGATGTACAGTTTCACTGTTCTTCAAATATATAACATCCGATGCCCACCACCACTTTCTAATAATGCTTGATCACTATCTATTGGACCCCACCACCACTTGGCTCTCGCCCCCCACCCCCTTCCCCTCTGGTAACGTCTGTTCTGTTGCCAGTGTTCAAGGGTTGGTCTTGTTTAGTCTGTTCCTTTGCTTTGTTTCTTTTTATTCCTCCTCGGAGTAAGATCATCCAGTGTTGGTCTTTCTCCTTCTGACTTACCTCACTGAGCACCATCCCCTCTAGTTCCATCCATGTTGTTGCAAATGCCCAGGTTTTACCTATTTTAGGGCTGTGTAGTATTCCGTTGATTATCTAGAGCACAGCTTCTGCATCCATTCATCTGACAGTGGCTACTTTAGGTAGTTTCCAGTTCTTGGCTGTTATAAATAGTGCTGCCATAAACATGCGGGTGCATACGTCTCTTCAGATTTGTGTTTTTGTGTTTTGGGGAGTAAATCTCCAGATGTGGGATAATGGGATCATATGAAATTTCCATTCTCAATTTGTGGAGGGATCTCCATACTCCTTTCCATAATACTGGTACCATTTTGCACTTTTGCCAACTGTGTGTAAGTGTTCCCTTTTCTCGGCATCCTCGCCAACACTTGTTTCCGGACTTTTGGGCAGGTGCCATTCTCACAGGTGTGAGGTGATAGCTCACCTGTTGTTTTGATTTACATTTCTAAAGGGGTAATTGTTTGAAGGGGAATCCAACACACAAGCCCAGGTTGAGGACCACCTCTAGCCCAGCCCATCTACCCTATAGCAGTGGTCTGTCACCCTGGTTTGTGGCATGGCTGTGAACCCCGAAGATCATCGCCAGTCTGGTGCCACGGCTGCCTCTGTACAACACAGAAGTGGAACCTGTACCTCGTATGCCATTTTCAGCTTTGTAACTTACATGCTTCGCAGCAGTACTGTCAAACCCCAGTATTTGAGATTTTGCAGTAGAAGTGCACTTGCAACTTTGGGATAAAGCGCGCTCTCTGCTGCATGATAGGGAGCCTGACCCCTGACTGGGGCTGCTCCGCAGGCGGCTGTCAGACATCTTGAGGCAGGCACAGAATTGCTCATCAGCGTCTAGCAGATGTAGAGAGAAAAGACTAGAAATTACCCAGGCCTTTTCTGGCATGCACTGGCCTCAGACTTCATTTGCTCTAACCTCTCAGTAAG
The DNA here is from genome assembly GCA_004363575.1 of Solenodon paradoxus. NCBI lineage: Eukaryota > Metazoa > Chordata > Mammalia > Eulipotyphla > Solenodontidae > Solenodon > Solenodon paradoxus. Next base: position 56,172 of record RJWH01005768.1, on the reverse strand, counting down.
GACTTTTGCCTGACTTAGGGAACAGGTTGAATGTGAACATGTCAACGTTTTAAAGGAATTGCTGTTTTTCAGCTTATAATTAAAATGATTTCATGTACTGGCCCACATGGCTAATCAACCCACTATTCTCCAAACAGCTATACATTTAAAGTAAAGTAAATGATCTTCTCATTTACAACACAGTGAATGGTTATCTCTGCTCACTGAACCTGTATTCTTACTTGCTGCATGCTGTCCAAACTGATCTGCTCTGAAAAATGTGTTGCATGATGAGTTTAGACACAAGGAATCTCTTACTTATTATGAAAAGGAAAAACACGGTCTTTTCAACCCATTCAAAAGCTTCAAATGATTATCCCCAAATATCACAGGGATACTCTGTAACAACTCACAGTGTATTTTTGCATAACACAAAGCACATACAACCAAAATTGCCAAATTATTTAACCTTTGATGAATGCGTTTGTGAGTTTGAATACATATGTGTGTAAATTAATGTGGCAGGTTTTCAGGTTAGTGAATTTGGAGTACAAATGTCTCACAAGATGTTACATCAGATATTTTACAAAGTTAAATATCAGGGACACCTCTATAAGTTTTTTTATTCACAAAATGGGAGATTTCTTTACACTATCTAGCATACTAAAGGTTCTTTGGCGGGGGAGGAAACACCTAGAATATTTAGTTGATTTAAGATTCTCTCTAAGCCTGCCTGGGAGGGCGAAGTAACAGAAACATTCATTTCAGTAGCTGTTCAGTCATTTGGGACCCACATTTCTAATTCCAGAGCAAACAGGGGACAGAAACAGTTGTGCCTGTTCTTGAGGACTTGAGTTCCTTTTTACAAAAAAATTTTCCCATGCTACATCCATTCTTCTAAGAAAGAGAGGTGCCAGATTGAGCATGTGATTGGCTGAGCTCGTTGTCAAGAGTCGGCCCTGCCTGAGTGCCCCCCTGCTTTGTGCCCTGGCTAATGGCAGGGGTGGAGGTAGGGTGTGGAAAGTATAGTTCTATCTTCTTTCCGAACCCCGAGAGAGAAGTGGATGGCCCATTCAATCAGATCACTCAGTTAGCGGATGTGCTAAGGGCTTTTTTCCCACTTGAGGTCTCTCTTCTCTTTAGGTAGTTCATTTGCCAAGAAGTGGTCATGGTGCCAGCTAAGAAGGAGTTCGCTTTGGATCCATAAGTTAACTGGCACCCTAATTCTGATGCTTTGGATTATGAGGTTCATCCACACCCCTGTGCATTATTACACAGGGTCGGACTAGGGCAGGGAGGGTCTTAAGCTGGTGCTGAAATCCAGTCAGGCTGTGCTTTCTCTCTGGGCAAGGCAAGCATATATTCTTTAAACCAAGAAGAAAGAGGGACTCCACTCCCCCAAACAGCACCATCCTGTAGAAATTATTACCACCCACAAATATGACCTGCTTATGTAATTACAAACTTGCTTATAGTCATAATAAAAATGTCAAAAGAACAGGTGGAATGAATGTTCTATTTTACCCAGTATATCCCAGCTGTCCTTCCCATTATAAATATGAATCAGTATATCAAATCAATATGAAATTAATGAGATGTTTTGCATTATTTTTGTACTAAGTCTTTGAGATCTTGAGAGTAGTTCTACCTATAGTACATCTCAATTTGGACTGGTCACCTTATTTCAGGTCCTCAGTTGCCACCCATGACTAGTAGACAGTTCTAGAAGGTCCCCTTTGCTTATCCTCTGCTGTGCCACTTCCCGTGGCTCAAGAAATATGCAGGCCATGGGATGTTTCCATTGCCCATGCCTCTGGTGCATGGCCCATGTCTACAAGTAAGGGTTTGTGGGGAACGAGCCACACTTGTTAACTTACAGCTTATTGATTTCTGAGTTGAGCAGTTGTGGTGAGAGTATAACCTGTAAAATCTAAAACATTTACTCACCATTTTGACTCTTTACAGGGAGGGTTCAGTAGCTCTTGTTCTAGACCATGTGCTAGTGCTTCCAGGCTCCAAAGGGTGGGCCCCACCAAAGATGGCCACAAGGGACTGCGTACAGGGGAAGGAGGTCAGGACAGAGGTGCAGGAGTCCAGAGTGGACCTGGGCACGAGTGGGGAAGGCAGACGGGCTGTGGCACCAGGGGCACTGTTCCCTTGGTGCCACATTTGGGGGCGGAACTTGGAGCGGTCTACACATTTTAAATTTGAAACTGCCTTGCACGTGGTTATGAAAGCACATGTGTCCAATCAGGAAGATATGCTGCACATGTTACTGAACAGATTATTAGCTTGACTGGAGCTCTGATCTAGGTAGGCATACAATACCTAGACCTCCATTCCTCTTCTGGCCCAGACATGCATATTGAGGGGTTCCTGCATGAAGAGGGGTGCCTCATTTACATAAAGGCACTGGTGCCAGAGGGAGACAGTTGATGGCTGGATCACCCTTTCATGTGGTGCAAACTTCCTTTGAAACAAAACAAGGAAACAGTGGTTGGAAACAGTTCTAATGTCTCCAGAGAACTGGTCTGAGGCTCGTTCAACTCGTATCCTATTTTTCACTTTAAAAAGTTAAAGAATGTTAATGTGACCAACAGTTTTATTAAAAGAGGAGAGTCAAGTCCCCTCATCCCACTTTCCTGGCAGTGTCGTCCTCAAGGTCAGGGCATCTGCATCCCAAGAGAGGACACAAGCTTTGTCACCAAACTGAGGCAATGCTGAAAAAATACAGGAGTTCATTTGGGATCTGAGGAATTGCAATTTAGGGGAACGCAGTCAGTATAAAATTGAATTATGCTTCCCAATGGCTGTGAGGGCTCACGGCATTTATAGGTTTAACAGGCAGTCATACAATCGCTCTGGGCAGTTATGATTGATGGCGACTCAACTATGAAGTAACAGTCTGTTGTTTAGTCTCTCTCAGTGGTGCAGAAATTTGTGGTGTGTGCCAGGTTCCCAGGAGGTTGGTTTGTTGTCACAGCCTCTGTTAAACCGTATCCAACTAGAGATGCATATAAGTTACACTTCCTTCATGGCTTCTCTGGCTCCATTTTAGATTGCCTTGACATGTATAACTCCATTTTGTCTCATTTCTACAACTTCTTATCAGAAGAAAGAGAACTCTGAGGTTGAGACATGCCAGCAAGTCCTTTGTCAACCCCTAAATATTTACTATGCAATACTATTGCAATGAATGGTAATTGGCATAACCCATTCAGTCTCGTTTTTTCAATCTCGTCTCCTCTCTCACACATATCTTTTCTTTCCCTAGATTCTGGGATCAGTCCCACAAATATGCCCAAATCTAATCACCATAGATGGATGTTCAGAGTTGCCTGCCCCGAAACACGGTTCTCGTGTCTTGACCGAACCAGAATGTCTCTGGTATTCTTGTGATGGCTCACCACTGCTTCTCGTGATTCATTTCCTGGGAATTGCTGAACTCTGGGGCCCAGGAGTGTCTGAAAAGAAGGCTTTACAGTCTGATTGCTGCTCTTTTAGAAGTGCAAGAAGTCTTGGTTCATGTGGTTTCAAAATGAGATCTGTCTTCCTATTTCTAAAAATCTATGCATTCCTTTGAAATGATCAGAGTTTCGATTTCCTATCGTTTTCTGATATCTAAAGGTTGCATTTTGTGTTCTTAGCAGGCAAATGCTAAAGTGGTGGAAAAATACTTGTTGGATTTTTCAGCCCTTCAGATCATTTCTTCATTGTTGGCCCAGGGCACAGTAACCTGTGATGGAGTCACAGTGAACATCAGGACGAGTGTGTTCATTTCCTTAGGCTTTTTGGTGTTCATGTTTTGAAATTTGAATATGACCCTGAGATTATTTTTAAGAATCTAGTTTTCAATTTCTCTGATAGTCCTGTTAAGTCATTTCGAGTCATAGGAAAAAGCCACATTTTTTTCTTGGCATAATTCTTATGGTAATTTCTGTTCTTTTTTTCCCTCCTGATGAGGAATAGTGCAGACAAAAGGAGATACATATTGCATGAGATTCCTAAACCAGTTTAGCATTTTTAGCACATTTTAATATAATCTTTCCCGGAGACCTTAAAATTAAGGTCGTACTTTCCATTAACGTGACGGACATAGAGTATCATTACATCTGCCAACAGATGGTTTACAATATCAAAAGGAGATGAAAACTCAGAAACCCGATTTCTACCAATCTAAACCTATGATTGAAAACTAGAAGTGTTGGCAACTAATTAGCCTAGTAGACAACATTTGGGTCTGTTGGTGCAAACTAGACTTACCATAATTTTTAAAGTTGAAACTGGGACCAATTAGAGCATCACCAGTGTTGCTAAACCAAAACAATCCTGGTCCACCTGGGACATCAGGTAACCCTAGTACTAGCTGAACTCTTAAGAGAATTCTCAGAGTAGGTGAAATTTGTCTTTAATTTTCTTGTCTTATGCTTTCTTTCCTGTCCCTAGAGCAGGGGTTCTCAGCCTTAGCACTACTGACATTTAGGATAGTTCTTTGCTGAGCATTTGGCCTGTGCCTTGTAGGATGTTGAGCCGTATCCCTGGCCTCCTCCCACTAGGTGGCAGTATGACAACCTAAAATATCTAGATGTCCTGGGAGCACGGTTCCTCCTAGTGGCTGCGCTCGGTGCTCTGGTGCTCTTTGCTACATTCTGGAGTTCTGAACTCATCACACCAGTAACCCATCCCCAAGTGCCCTCTTCCAAAGTACCCATGCTTCAGAATCATTGCTGTCTCTTCCAAAAAGCATGACCCTGTTGGAAGAAGGGTGTGATTTGTCACCAGTTTCAAGTGGTTGTCACTAGTGCATGAATGTCTCATGGTCTGAACTCAGACAAGCATCCCTGCGTTCTAAAAGCAGAATTCGCTAACTGAATATCCAGTCAGTAAAAAAAAAAAAAAAAAAAAATTAAGAAGCTGTCTATAACCTTACTATTTGTCACCTGGTCCTTTTCGAGACTTAGCAATTTCATCAGAGAAGTAAGGTTATATATAGAAGAGGAAACTCAAACTCTGGGACATTATATAATTTGATGAAGACCAGACAACTTGGTATCTAGCAAAGGGCGACTACCATGTAGGTGTTTCGGATCTTAGTCTGCTGTTGAAGAAAAGTATTTTGAAATGTCAAGGGACTTTTTCAAAGTGCTCCACATTTGTCCCAAGTTATCACTAATATTCTTCCTTCTCTACCTCCCACTTGGCATAGTAAGCCATTTTCTTTTTTTTTATCGTCTTATTATTTCTTTGGTTTACATGGCTGTATGCTTTCTAGGATTCTTAGTTTGCATCTCAATGTGTACATACTTTACACCACATCCCTCACCAGAATTCCAGGGCCCTTCGCCCCCACCTTGTTCCCACCTTCCTTCCCAGGTTCCCTCCCTCTCTCCCCTGATATCCATAGTCCCAATTCTGTGAATTTTGTTAGGTTTGTCTGTCTGTTTCTTTATATTCCACATATGCCTGAAACCCTCTTTCTCTTTCTGGCTGACTTCACTTAGCATGATCCCTCCAGTTCCATCCAGGTTGTTGCTAAAGGCACAACATATATCAGACAAGAGCTTCATTTCTGAAATATATGAAATCTCATATAACTTCAGCAACAAAAAATCAAACAACCCACTCAAAAAATGTGCGGAAAAGCTGAATAGACACCTTTCGAGAGAAGACATACAGATGACCTACAGACACATGAAAAAATGTTCTACATTACTCACCATCAGAGATGCAAATAAAAGCCATTGTTCATTGTAAGTAACAAAAAGGATATTCAAGAGGTAGAATTCTAAGAAGCTGAAGCATGTCAGTTTGAACTTTAAGGTCGTTTAAAGGAGGGGCTATACAAAGTCTAATGATTCCACCCATCGCCACTCAGTAATTTTCTATATAGGTATCTCTTTCCAGTTTTAAACTTTTCTTTTTGTAAACAGAAGGAGCAAGATTCTTCATGCTCCTCATCTAGGAGATCAGGATATATATAGTCATTCTTAGATATGCTCTCACCTTAGCAATTTTCACAAGGTGGATTCTGAGAGCCCTCCTACATTTGAAGCAACTAACCTAGTCATCGATTTCTTGATATCTCAGGGAAATGTTAAGGGATTATGTAACATGCTAACAAACTTCTGAATACTGGGGAAAATTGTTAAGGGTCAGGTATATTTTAAATACACAGCTATACGTATTTTCACTGTGCGCGTTATAATTGTACTGTGGTAAGGTCCCCTGTGATATTATTCTGTGACAAATGCACTGTGATACCAACTGGAAATGCTTGTCTGTGGAGCAAATTATAAACAGGCATTTTCCTCTGTCCTCTGGCACCTGTGAGTGAGGTTTGAGTGTTGTTTTTCTTCACATTTTCATTTGGCAATGATTACTTTCACAGCAAAAGAGACCAGTGTGACACCAAACATATCTAAACTTCTCATGAGTAGGTTATAACATCTTAAAGAACTTCTAAGATAAATTTCTTTAGAATACTATATTCAAATACTTCAGTATAAAATCAGAATTTGTAGGTTTGGCTAGATGTTTCTTTGGCAGACTCACTACTGATGCGGACTGGAAAGGGAATATACCTTTGGGGAGATTGGTGCACATTACACACTTAATCTCATAGAACAAAACACAGTACAGAAATCTCTTACGTGTACAGCTTCTGTGTTTCAGTCAAACTGACTGAGGGAAAGAAAATAAAGATGTCACTAAGCTAGAGTGAACATTACAATTCATTTAAATTGATTTATGGCCTTCTATTGTCAGATTTTTTTTTAATTTATCGTAGAACTTCTACGAAAAGAGACCAATACTACAAAAGAGAGAGCAGCAATATAAGCACAAGCTTCTATCCCTCCAGTCTTCAGCTAATGGTCATAACTGCCAGTTTATCCAAAGACCAAAGTGTTTTGCCTTAATTAAAAAAAAAATATTAAGTAGCATGGCCATGGTTGGAGGCAAACAGCCCTTTGTGCAGGGATTGTGAAATTGCAGGATGGCACGTGGAGAATCCAGCAAGTGTGTGCAGTCTCTAGTTAATACCTCAGGACAGATGCCCCCCACTTAAAGGTGGGTTGGTCAAATTCCCCTTGACCTCCACCCTATTTTCTGGTCTCTGTTGACCTCTGTCTGAGGAGAGGTAAGAGAGTCCTGTCAGCTTCCAGGTGTACCTTCCCATTGTCTTCTGGCCAGGACACCAAAGCACCCAGCTGGAGTTCTGTGTTGAAAACTTGCCTGTCTCTGAGCACTAATCCACTAGGAAATCCACTCATTCTAAACATTACAAATGGAATTTAAGATTTTGTCAAGTCACCTGATGTTCACACATGCCCTTCAGTGAGTGATAGCCTCAACCAATTCCCTGGAAGTCGTAGAGACCCAATTGATTAAAGAGCAAGGACCAGGCACCATTCACAGGGAAGTCGGACAAATGGTCTGTGGTTTCCAGGCTGGACTTTGTCAGGGTCAAGTCTGAATCTCTTCACTTCCTTTTTGTTGTTGTTTTCGTTTTTACTGTTTCTGTGCCCTCTTTAACCCTTTCTTGATGACTCCTCTTGACCACTAGAATCTACACTGAATTCTCGTTGCTCGGTTGAACAGAAAGTTGGAAGTCCCTGAGAGTTTATGCCCCTACCTCCCCCCACTACACGCACACACCCAGCTCTTGACCAATGACTAGCTGGCGCTAGAAAATGAAAGCCAAAATCTTTTGACTGAGGTGAAGACAACATTGAGGTATCACTCATGCACCATCATCCCCTGTGGGGATCTAGGCTGATGCTACCTTCCTTGACACATTTCCTAGGAATCTGTCCCTCCCTGTGCCTTCCTCACCAAGTGTTCCTAGGGAGGACTGCCTTTATGATCACTTCACACCAGTCATCACTTCGGTGTCTGTTTCTAAAGAACCTGGACAAAGACAATAGGTCAGTGCACAGGTTTGGAGAAAAAAGGAGAGCTAATGAGCATCGACGCCAACACCCTCCAGTTGTGTGTGGTCATGGGCCTAGGCATTAAGCAGAAGCCCCAGACTCAGAGAAACTTTGGATTCATTCCCAGATCTTCCTTTACTAACTGTGGAGCATTGGGCCAAGTCACCAACCTCTCTAACTTTGACTTTACTTGCAAAATGGAAAAAAAAAAAATAGAACCAAACTCATAAGTGGGTATAAGACTGAAAAGAATTAAGGAAACAACACAAAAGAGAAAACCCACAATCTACCTAGGGCATATAATAAGCCCTCAATAAATACTAACTTTATAGAAAATCCTGCTTCTAAAATTCAAAGGAGTCCATATATATTTAGATAATTCACAACTCAGTGAATCAATGAGATAGAGCGCGCAACAAAACATGTCCCCGGTTTACAGGGAGGGAGACGGCTCTGAAAAGTTAAGTGGCTTTATTAAGCTCTGTGGTTTGCTGTGATCTTTGACCAAGACCCAGGACTCTGGACTAGCAGAGAACTGTTTTATCCAAGGGACACATAGTCCCTAGACAGAGTAGTCTGCCATTTTGGAAATGTGTTTGCTTGAATCAGGGAGCACATTGGATTCCAAATATTAAAATGGACATGAGACTTTTAAAGACCAGAAATAGTCTATGGCGCACCCTCATGGAGTAGTGATTTGGTCAACCATCTCTAGACAAACACGGTCCACATACATCCTTAGGACCTGGGTTCACTTCCTGGGTATGTGGTGGGGACAACCAATGTGAACAATTAAATAAAAAGAATAGAGTGCTCCTTCATCTTTTCTCTTCCTGCCTGCCACCCTGCCTACTTGCCTTCATTCCTACCTGTACCTTTCCTTTAAAATAGAGATAGTCTATTATTAAGGACGGAGGTGCAAGATAAAGGGAGCTGAAACACGGAATATGTCCATCAAGCATTCTTTGAATGCCACAAATAGAGTAAGATTTCATTAAATGAAAATCGTTCTTCATTTCAAATGACTCCAGTCCCTGGTATTGATTCTTCTACTTTATCTAGAGGAAATGAAAGTGATTTTAGATGATGGTGTTCTCAGAAGCGCTTGAATCTGTGAATTTGAAAATGTCACATAAAATATGTGAAGGTCATGTGCATAAATCTACATACGATTACATTCTCATGTATGTGTTAATTACTTCTAAAGAAATGAAGATCAGACATATGGAAAACCATATGTACTGGGAGGAAGAATCCTCAGGTGTGTTCCATATATCTAAGTACAGAAATCTCACCTGGCCAGATGGATGTTGGAGGGCACGTGAGAGTCTTTAATGTAGAGTAGAGTAGATGTTACTATATTTCACTAGCTTAGGTCAAGGGTAGGAAATCTGTTTCAAATAGGAGTTTGAATAATGTATAAAGGACTTCAGTCTACATTTAAGTTTCCTGGAGGGCTTGGGGCTGCCAGGTCTGAAAGCCTTCAGCTATCTATGAGAACACCCAGAAAACAGAATCGTTGCAGATGGCACACAATAACATCATATAAGTAAAAAAATCTCCATTTTTTTGTTCTTTTTTTGAGTCGAAATGCAAATACAAGCAAGACAAGCAGGAGTATAGGTATGCGCTTTGATCATTGGGAAGGTTGTTATTAGGATGAAGGTGTAAACTTTTTACCAGGGCTTCCAGAGGGTAGAATAAAATTGGAAGAGGAACAATGAGTTAACCATCAGATGCATTTTCTTACAGCTGAGCTATGAGCGAGTGAGATGTCTGTGTCACTAGAGGCATTTTCTACTTATCAAAGATATTAGAGGAAGTTTTCCATGAGATCTGACTTCTGTGGATATTTAGCTTTCATGATCATTTGTGGTCCTTATAACTAAAACAGAATCAGTATGCTTCATAAGATATTTTTGTGATTTCTGTGAGTCTAGTTAATAAGTGGCCTGCATCTTCAAGTCAGTTATACCACACATAATGTCATTACCCTTAACTAAAAGTAATGGATATTAATTATTGATGCTACTCATATAAAAATGAAGATTATATATTTTTTTTTTTGAAATGGACAGAATTATTCCATGCGTATTTTTAGTTAAAGTAATTGGAAAATGGCTGTGTCTTGTAATAACATCTTCAGTGCTGGGAGGGACAGATGGAGGGAGGGAGTGATTCCACACCAATAATTATATATCCAGAAAAACGCTTTCTTGAGGCTGGGTTGAAAGAGAAGATTTTTTTTCAGTAAACAAAACATAAACACAGGAGATATTCTGCTAAGAGATGACAACTAAAGAGAGTACTTCGGGAACAAGGGAATATTATCACGAGAGCAATTAAACACGTTTGACTTATTTTTCCCTTTTTCCAGGACGGAAGGCTCACTATGAAGGAGTAAGTCCAGTATATGGAACCCAGAGTCAGAATATAATTTTTTACAGGTGGTATGGTGGTGCAATGTTTCTTCAAAAAAAAATCAGATTGGAAAAAAACACAAGAGTGGCCATAAGACAGCCAGGCTAAGAGAAGTTGAGAAAGTAGAGAAATGAAGTGTTAGACTCGACTGGACTTGATGACTAACAGGATGTGACGAGTAAAGAGTAGCCAGTAGACTCCCGTGAGCACCTCGGTGATATTGGTGTCTTTTGGAAATGGATAGACTTGGGATAAGACCATCAAATTCGTTCTGAGACTGATAACAAGGTGTTTGTGAGCCATCCAGTGAAGATGTCATGTGGGTAGTTGAAGCTACTGGTGGACTCCTCAAGGCAGCTGACGGCTTGCTTTGGGATCATGTGAATCCTGGGGAACCGTAGTCAGCACACTGTGGGCGACCACATTCCCCCCAGGCAGGCATTTTCGAGGACAGCACTGGTGGTAAAGATGAAGATATTTAACTTGTGTTCTGCTCATCTCGGTCTGAATAGCTGCTTCCACTGAATTTGGTCCGTAGACTGACGGTCTCCTTGTCTGTGCTGGCTTTCTCTTCTACATTTCCCAGGTTTGGAACAGAGCCCCATTTTGTGCTGAACGCATTGTGGTTCTGTGAGAATAGTGTTCTTTAGGAAAGCATGGCCGCTTCCAGCCCCTTCCCACATAGCTTGTCCTGCGTAGCTTTTCTCTGGCTGTTCCTGAATTGGTTCTAGGGAGCTTCAGTGTAAACAGTTTCACTGCAAATCTTTTCACCAAATAACGAATCGGTTGTAAGGCAATTTTGCTGCAGAAGAGAAAAGAACTAACTGGTTGTCATTTTGGTTTCATTTCTCCATTGACAAAATAAGAAACCAACTCTTTGCTAACTATATGCCGTCATTTTCTAATATAGTAGTTTGCAATCTGGCTTTACACTCTGATTTCACACTTCCAGTAAGTTTGATCTCTTAAAAAGACCGAAGAAAGTATAATATTATGAAGGAATACAGGATTTGGAAGACAAGTTCTTAGGTACAACCCACAAACAAAAATCAACTCTGCACAGAATTACCATGAATGTGACATATGTGAAAAAGTCATGTTTCATGATGTCCTTTTATTCTTCGTTCTTTTCTCTTATGGCAGAATTGCCTTTTGACCAATAGTTATGTGGCAAAACTGCTTGTGCTGAAACTACTGGACATGTCCTGAAGTATATCCTTTTATTAAAATTGATAAACTAGTAAGTAAGCTCTTTCCCTGGGTTCTTGGATTGCTCTAGCCAAGTAATCAGACCCTAGGAGAGGTCATGGGAAGCTCTGATCTATATAGCCAGTCATTCAGAAGTGTGTTGGGACTGAGTCTTTAGCCTGTGGGATCTGATACTATCTCCAGGTAGATAATGGCAGAATTGAGTTAAATTGCAGTACAACCAGCTGGCGTCACAGAGAAATACTTGGTGGGGGCAAACACCCCCTCCCCCCAGATAGGAGTTTTCTGAGTGTAGCAGTGGAGAAACATACAGGAGTGGTTTTTCTTACCCAGTTTTTGTTTCTTTGAGTATTGCTTGTAACTCTTGTTGATCAACAATGTCTTGGGTGTTCTGTGATTGGGACCTTGCCTTTTGTCCTTTGTCAGCATGCACTTCCAGGATGGTTTAACCTTTTTGTGACTTTAACTTGCACCTATATGTTGATAATTCCATGATCTAAATCCTCATACCTAACCTCCTGCCTGACATTGGCATGTCTAAATACCGACTGTGGGTATCTCAGACACTTAAAACTTAATCTTTCCTAAAGGTTCACCTCCAGTTTCATCCTAACATTCTTATGGTAAGTGACACCACCCAGTCATCCCAAACAGAAGACTAGTGAGAGCCATCAATTCTTCTGGCTCTTTACCTGTGTATTTCATTAACTGGACTAACTTCTCCCACTTCTAACCTTTCAGTGCCTCATTCTGTCTCATTATTCCTCACTGAATTTTATTTCAGAAGCTCTTGATGGCCTCACTTGTTAATCTTGCCTCCCTCCACTCCGTTACCCACATGGTACCAGAATGCTCTAACCAGACTGCTAGCTGTCAGCAGTCGTCCCCTGTCGCTAGTCAATGACTTCCCTTGATGTTCCAACCCAAGCTCCTGAGCATGGTGGATGAGGCTGCCGACACCCTCACTCTTCCCGACTCCTCTTCCTCTTCTGCCTGAGCAGCAGCCCAGTGCGTTGCACGCACGCCCTGTCACAACACATCCTTTACTGCTCGCGGCGCTGTCTCACTCTTCTGTCTTTGCTGACCCTGGTGCCACTGCCTAGATGCCTTCTCCTCTTTTCTGCATGTAACTGACTCCTCTTATGCTTTAAGTGACTCAAGTATCTCGTCTTAAGATGCCATTAGGTTGGCACGAATAACCCTCCTCTAAACTCTGTCACACCCCATGGTCTTCTCTGTTTTTGTACTTACAGTGGTATAAGGAAATTTCTATGTGTCCCTCCCAAGAGGAGGGTCCCTGAGGGCAGGGAAGTGTGTCTCAGTACATTATAGTTTCTGGGGCATAGCAGATGCTGGATAAACGTTCACTGAATGGAGTTGAGCTTCTTGTAGACATCATCATCACCTCCATAAAGATTTTGAGCCTGGACATGGCCATAGATGATGGCTCGTTACCCCCATATGCCAAAGGAGGAAAAAGGATGGCTAACAGTAAAATACCCGTGAAAATTACATTTCAGAATCATCAGAGTTGGCATGAAGAGAATACAGAATATACAGAGCTTTACGTTCTGTCTAATTCTCTGGGTTTTATTGATTTAAGAAAAAAGCAACAATGTTTTGGTGCTTTCTAGAACCTCTGACTTCAAAAGCTGGTGCTTTGTATTTATCCTCTTAAAATGCCATCAGTGTATCTTTCCTGCCCAACTTCACAGCACCAAGCGTTGACATTTAGGGAAGAGGCTATCAGAAGTGAAAGCACTGCTAGACATGATTTTGCTGATAAAAAATTGCAAGCAGCTTAGCTCAGCTAGAAGTCAGGTGAAAAACAAGAGTCCTCCGGGGAACTCGGAGGGTACTATGTACATCGTATTCCACAATAAGGAAGACTTTTGTGATTTTGTCTCTGTTATGAACATTTCAAACTTACCTAAAGGGAACAGAATAGAACAACCTCTCAGGATATACAGCGTCAATGATTATCAGCATTCTGCCACTTCTGAGTCACCCAGATAATTCCCATTCCCTGTTCTTTATTTCTTTTGTGGTAAAACCAAGAATTTCACATTTGTATTCCAAAGACCAATACCAATCTACCTATTTTTAAACTCCTTTCATCATGAAATTGATTAAAAACACAAAATGTTAAATTTTTATTGCTTTAAGTTATAGCAGTATAACATTTTGTCTAGTTTACTTAATAAAACATGTGGCAAAAGCAGACTCCTCAAAATAATGAATCATTGCTGATATGGATGACTTGGTTTCCACTTCTAAGTTGTTTCTGGAAATGATTTCATATCATAGCTTACATCAGGAGCCAACATGCTCTAACCCAAAGGCCAAACTCAGACCACTCCCTGCTTTTAAAATTAAAGTTTTATAGGAACACAGCCAATTCATTTGTGTGATGTCTACGAGGGCTGTTGGTCTACACTGGCAGAGTTGAGTATTTGCGACACACACTGTGACCCTCAAAGTCATCTGGTCCTTTCCAGATAGTGTTTCCAAACCCTGGTTTAGAGCATGAGCTTCATTTTATGGGTGTGGTCCAATAGAGCTCTCTATCTCTTTGAGATTATTTAATCACCTATGAAGGGGTGAAAGTTAAGTAACTCACAGGGTTAGTTTGAGGATCAAAAGAGTGAATATATGTGAACACATAGAATGGTGTTTGGCACAAAACAAGCACTAAGTGTTGGTTTTGTCATTATCATCAGTACCATCGGTGATAGCAGTGATAGTACTGGAATCGGATAAGCCAACAGCCTCAAACTGTAACTGTACCACCTAGGTGTGTGTAATGAAGTTATTCTGGCAAGCCTGTTTCTGAATTGTAAAAGGGAGGCAATGGTCCCTTCTCTGTGAGACTGCTCTAAGAAATTAAGATGACAAAGCCTTTGACACAAAATAGGTTCATGCAAGAGTGTTGTGTATATTAATGTGTTTCTGTAGTTGTCCTCCATTTAGGCAGAACTTACAGGACACATGGATTCTGGGAGAGATCTGACTGCCAGATACTCAAGAGACCTCATGGGATCGTACTCCAAATGTTAGTTCATTTACTACAGTCCAGAGGTCAGGCCTCAGCTTTGAAGATCTAGGAACCTTATTTTGTTACCTCTCCAAGAGCAAGATTATCTCTTTTCAACAGACTTCAGGTCATGAGACTATCGTACAAACCTGGGAAGTGATTTTGTACATTTACTTAAAGAATGATTACTGCTCAAGGGGTTGGTTGCTTGCATCCCTAGATGGTACGTATTGTCTGTCTGGTACATACCCCTCCATGGAAGGTTTCAAGAGGATTCAGAACAAGGGCCAATTCAAATCATTTTCATGTTTTGTGGGTGATGCCTATTAAGACTCCATCTCCCACCTGGGCCCGTGCCTTTGGATGAACTCAGGGCTGGGATGAGAAGTACTGGCTGTTGATTATTTCGAGTCTCCATTTCAAGTACAACAGGGGGTTGATTGGCATTCTACTTTCACTGTAGATATACTCAATCAGGTTATGGTACACTCTGCAGAACTGTGGGCAAGTCCTGAGAACCCTGAGGTGGCAGAACTGGGGAGCTTGGAGTAGCAGTTACTCATGCACTGAAGTGGAAGTAGTTTGACATTTTACAAAGAAATTTAGTGTACTGGTTGATGAACCACATGTGCCCCGAATTTTATAAACCTCAAACTCTGGATGGCAAAGTATATCCAGAAAGTGAAATCGAGGCCAATATTCATAAGGGAGGGGGGCCAGATAACTTTGGATTTTTACCATTTATCTTCCTGAAGAAAGCGTTTGTCTCTTAAGATATATTTATTTGGGAGGAAAACAGAGTCCCCAAGCATATCACTGTAATACAAATTAGCTTAAGAAACCAGTTGTGGGCAAAAGGAGGTGATTGTGGTTTCTAATGTACCTTGTACCTGATATACTGCCAGTCTTTAATGACATTAAAATGTATTAAGCATCTTTCTCCTGCTTGGATGAGTTGTTTATGTTGTTAGGACATTGTTGGTGGGTACATTATAGTAGTTAATTTATATCATGCTTGGAAAAATATCAATGTGCTTTTCAGAATTATAAATGGATTTTAATGCATATGAATGCAAGAAGAAATAGCAAATGGCGTCAAAGTGACATGGTCGATGTCTCAAACTGACGACCCACGCTGGCTTCTGTTTTAAGAATTGAGAAGGGAGCCTGGGCAGCAGCAGCAGGAAAAGACCCGGAAGGTTCCACAAGGACCTTCCTTCAAGATGATGACAACTCAGGTCAAAGTGTGAAGTAGCTGAGAGAAGCTGCTACTGTGACCTAGGAGCCCAAAGACAGGGTGGGGTACCTCTTGAGCTTTTGCCCTGAGTTCCTGAGAGGATGAAATGACTGTTTCCTGTACCTGAGAGCAGGTTTTGTAAGGGGACAATGAGGAGTTATGTTGCCTTACCTCCTAGCTATGCAAGTGGAGGTGTTACACAGGCAGTTGGATTTACAAGTCAGAGAGGAGAGGGCCAAATGGTGTCATGGGACTCAAGACGTTCCCCCTGCCCTCACTTCATGATGGGTTGGTATTTCCCACTGTAGTTGCTTTCCACAAAATTTTATTTCGTTTCTGTCCTATATTAATATGTCTAAAAATACAGTGTGATCATAAACCCATCTCTCCACAACAACAGGTGTTGATTGGAATTAAGTGAGATGGAAGTGAATGTAGTCTACCGTATGTTTGTTTTCCCACAAGACTTTAATGAGTTTGTCTATTAGTTTAACATAACAAATTTTTGACTACCGGGAGACATTTGATTATGCCGTAGTATGTTCTTGAAGAATGCCTAAAGTGACTGGTTGATTCGAAAGCTTTGTTTTACTAATTTTTGTGAGATACAATGATTTCCAATTATTCTAAACTGGGAAAATTCAGATGGGAAAAGACAAGGGTGGGTTGTATCAAGCCTGGTAGCTACTGTGAAATCTACTATGTAATGAAATGAGCTGTTTTCCTCCATCACACTAAATAGGCTCAGGGTGAAGTGCCGTGGCAGAAGGAAGCTAGTTTTCAGGAGACGAAAAGGGAGGTCTGATGTGGTATATTGTCCTGCAAACATATGGCAGGAGGAGAAAGAGTGGCCTTGATGACTTTGCATTCATGATAAAAACAAAACAAAACAAGGATCACCCGTGTCTTGGTTTTAAACTATGGAAGTAATCGAAGACAAAGGAGTTCTCCACTGCGGCAGTACCCTGGAATCACCTGAGGAGTTTTAAAAGGGTCCCACTCCCAAAGATTGTGATGAGTTGGTCTGGGGGATGATCTGGGCATCTGGATTGTTTTCAGTCCCCTGACGTGATTTTCATGTGCACTCAAATGTGAGAACCACTGGGCTAGGGCAGATTCTGTTTCTGTGGTTTGCCAGTTCATTCTACAGCAAAGATTTTTTTATAGTAAATCCATCAACTTCTAAGAAGGAAAGAGAAGCACAGTAAATACAAATAAGGCTATTTTGTTGTTTGTAAGTGTTCTAATTCCTTTGAAGATTTTGGTGGGGGCATTTTAGCTTTTAAAATCAAGTAGGTATGTTCCATGCATGTTTTATGATTTTATCCTTTCCTCTAGGAAAAATTTGGGAGATGCATTATCTATGATTGTATGTTTAGAGTGGCCTACAACAGATTTGGGAGTCTGAACTGGACGTCTATATATAACCATGCTCTCTTTCTGTACACTGTGGGTCTACCCACTTAGAAGGGGGAAAAATTCAAGCATGACTAAAAGCACCTTGTAATCGCCTCAAATTTCTTCTAGAATGCCAAACGCTTGGTTTACAAAGCTTTGGTTCTTATGACAGCCTATCCTCCTTTTATGATATTTAAAAATGTGTAGTGCTCCACATATCTCCTCCTTTTTCCTAAGGCATATGGGATGCTTGGAAGTGAAATCTTTAAGCGTGGATATTAGTGTAAGTCTTGATAAGTTCGGCAACAAATTATTGGTGCACTTTTGGGTTATGGCTGTTGGCAGAGCGATGATAAGGAATTATTTGTCTTGTTGGTTTGTGTGTATTCTGTGCAGATAATGTTTGGGAGGAGGGGTTCACTTGGATATTATGAGGTCTCCCATCGTTCTGTGAGAAGCACGTGTCCCTTCCTTCAAGTAGGCCACCACTAGGAATTTTACGTAAGAGGAGGCTAGCAATAATGTCCTTGCGAAGTGACATCCTTGAGTGGAGGTGGAAAGGGCTTTGCAACCATGTGTGCCAGGCTTCTGGGTTTCCCCACACAAGCTGGAGTCATACTTGGGAATCTCCAAAGAATGCCTGTACCTCCCATTTATAGGCTGAATGCCCAGAAGTTCCCTGACAATCTGCTAGGCATTCCTCTTCCCAACTGTGTTACTGTCCTAGTGGTTTTTGACAAAAGCAGTGGTAGGAGTTAAGGTAATTACATTCCAAATCTCAGTGGTTTGATGCAATAAAAGTTAATTTCTTGCCCAGGTTCCTGATCACTGCATTTTGGATCAGGATGGCCAACTCCACAAAGTCATTCAGGAATCCAGTGGGAGATTTCCAGTTACTCCAACTTGGAAGTAGCACACTGACTTCTCATATTTGGCCAGAGTTCATCAACAGCCGTGGCCAACTGAAAGGAAGGAGGGCAGGAGAAGACCCATGAAGGGTAGCAGGCTCCACCGTAACCACGGACAGGAAGGTTTCAGGAATACCAGTACTGGTGACACCCTGAGACAAGGGCTGCCTACTTTTCCTCCAGAGTCAGTTTTTTACATTTACCGTTTTTTCCCTAAAGGAGGGGTGCAGGTAGGCATGAAGACAAGTGGGAAGGCAGGCAGGAAGAGAGAGGAGGGAGAAGCATTTTATTTATATTTAGTTGTTCACACTGGTTGCTTCCAGCCAGACCCATGACTCAAACCCAGGGATCTGTGGCCTGTGCTCCTTTGGAGGCGATTGACCTAACCACTGCTCTACCAGGGCGCACCCCTACATTTACACTTAAAACAAGAGCTCCTGAAGGAATCGGGTGCTTGCATCCCTAGACGACACATACTGTCCATTACTTCAGCTATAAAAAGGGGGGTTCTCAACCTCTTAGAATGATTTCGAGAGTCACGTGAGCTAATGGTTGGGAAATGACTGGAAGTATCACTTTTCTGTTGTATTTTAGTCTCTTGCACAGTTCCAGGCATGGCCTCCGTGTGCCTTTCTGTGACTATCTCCAAAGAGAAGGCGTCCCTGTCCCTGTCAAGAGAAGCACACCGTCCTCACATGCATCCTCAGCCTTCTGCGAGGAGTTCTGCTTCTAATCTGGGGCCCATTTACGGTGCTGAGGAAGTTTGCTATTAATGTCACCTGAGCTTTATCTTCCTACCATGCAGTCCTCAAGATTCCTCATGTTTCTTTAAAAAGTACCTACACTGCTTTCTTGCCACTGATCATGTGGCCACAACTTACCTTTGGGTGCATGTGACTCTTCCATTAGGTTCTAGTGTCATTTGCGTTATTTTTTGTGTTTACCATTGTGGAAGATTGGGCTTGCGGCTTTCCGTCACAGAACTAGGTGAGCTAGGTGATGTCTCAATGGCATGATAACCCGGTGAGTTATGTGAATAGAGTTTGGAAGATGCTAAGGCTGCCACCCTGGGTTACTGGGCCGGAAACCACTGCTCAGCTCATGAAGGCAGTGGGGCTTTTGCCTTCTTCCCCTCAGCGGATTTGCATTGTGGAGACATTTTGCGTTGTCATACCTGAGAGCGGGGTTACCGGCATTTGGTGGAGGCAGTAGTCTGCTAAACACCCTAAAATGCCCAGGACCGGCCCCCACTCACACCCCCGCCAGCAAAGAATTGTCAGGCTCTAAGTGGTGGTACTGCTGAGACTGAGAAATTCTGAATTAGACACTGAGTGAAGAGACTCCACACTCCAGCTTTGTATCATTGGAGGAGGGGGGTGTTTTCAGGAAGAAGTAGATGACCGGAGTAAAAATGTAAAAAAAAAAAAAAAGTCAGATACTTGGATTTGGTAACATTTAATTCTCAGAGTTCTGTGGACTAATATAAAGTTCTCTGATGAAATTAGCAGTCCTGGGATCTTTCAGAGATAACCTCTAGATGCCAACATTGCCATGTACTTGCTGTATGTGTTATCTCCTGCTGGCCGCCACATGTAGAATCTCTTGCTTTCATTTTATCAGCTGACTAGTTGATTTATTTTTTTACTGGGCAATTCTATACAATGTCATTCTGATGAAGTATGTTAGTTGGCATGCCAAATGGTGTTGTCTTTTTCTAAAAAATACTTTTAAAAATATCTTCTTTGGTTGTCTTGAATGATCTGCTTAATTAAGCCATGTGTCAAATATTTTTTTATTCTCTTAAAGCTCTATGAACATCTGGTTGATTCATAACTGCTGCAAACTGAAATATTGTATTCATTTCACTTAAGAATCCCAAGAAGGGGCATGCCCTGGGGGCGCAGTGGTTTAGTTGACTGGAGGCATAGTCCACATACATCTTAAGGTTCCTGGTTCAAGCCCCGGGGCTGGGAGAACAACCAAGATGAACAGCTAAATAAAATAAAGACAATACTTCCTCCTTTCTCTTCCTGCCTTCCTACTTGCCTTCATTCCTGCCTGCAAATTTTCCTTAAGAGAAAAAGAAAAAATAATTGTAAGAGAGAAATTTGGTTCCAAGATAGTAGAATGAATGTGCAAATTCAATTCTAATAGTATTATATATATTGAGTATTACTATTATTACACTACTAATGAGGAAAATTCTTCTAATTTTTGAGTTGACGTTCTTAAAAAGAAAATCCAGGTCATAACCAAACAATACCAGAACAGATTTTTATCTCATCACTGCTTGATATAGGACACAAAAGCCCAAAGCACTTTCTTAGAGAGTTTTTAGTAACCCCACAGAAGCTAATCCACAGGGTTATGTCCATGCACTGTGGAATTTCCTCTGTAAAATCTGATGCTTTAGTAACTCAAGGATCTATTTTAAATGCTTGGCGTTTATAAACATACACATACTTAAACACGTATTGTTTGCTTAGCAATTTCCAAATATGCAATACAGTATTGTTAACTTAAAATTGGAAGAGGACTTGTTCGCTGTGACATATGTAGGAGGAGCTATTTTTAACAAAGGAAGTGTCACTAGTTCTAAAGCCAAAGAAATGAAGAGAGCTGGAGCTGTCTCAGAAAAAAGGAACAGATATAAGTTGGTCCCCTAAATATGTCCTTAAATAACCTGATTCCCTGTTGTCTTCCCTACTTGTCTCTAAGGGTAACAATCCTACTAGGAAAAAGGCTGACTGGAGCCTTCTACTAGATGGACGAGGTTGATAACTCCTAAACCCACTTGATCATCTTAAGGACACAAAAAGTAAAGCAACTGGCCATTACGATTCCTCCTGATTTACTGCCATCAGAAGTACCACCAATCAACATTCTTGCCCAAAATCGAACCTGAATCTGGCCTCTATTTTTGTGTCTTTGAAATTTTCTATAACAAAACATTTTTAAAAGAAAAAAAAAAAAGAATTGCAAGAGAAGAGAGGACAGAGCAGTCCCAGTATGCAGTTACTTATCTGGTGGGATTCAGTGATTTTATCAAGTTATAAGACAGTGTCATGAATAGGAAAAGTTTATCTGCAACTTCATATAATGATGATTTAACTCTCCAACTGCAGATCTACATTTAGAGATGTAGTGAAATACATGTATCTGTGTGTATCTTCATATAGAGTTATGTGGATATTCACATACATATTTTATATAGAACGTGGAAAGAATGTCAGTCAAAAATTAAGCAGCTCATTTTATTACATTCACTTATGTATCATTTCTTCTTTTGTGATTCTATGAAGAGGACCACAGGGTATGACACTGACCACTAGACAGAATAGTCTTACTGATGAAATCTCAGTACAGTTATGTGTTTCTTAATGACAATTTGGTCAATAGCAGACCACATATTTGACAGGGTCACCTGAGAAATTTTCATTCTTACATCAAGTGGACAGGAGCTGCCCTTGAACTGTTTGCTACTCACCTGTGCAAGGTGACCTTACCTGAAGCAGGGCAGGTATCCCAGATTTGTAAACATTTTGGAACTTAAACTTGTGACTTTGGCTTGCCATTATAAAATAAGAGTATTTTTTTAGATTACATAAGATCTTTTGCATGGTGATCACAAGTCAGTACTGTGCCATTTGTCTCAAGAGTACCTGAGACAAGTGCATGTCAAGTTTGTGAGCCTTGGTCTCCCCTGCAGATCTTTAAATTGCAAATACTCAACTACTATTGAGTTAAGGATTCTGCATTTCTGCCAAGCTCCCACTGATACTGACCCTGTGGGTGCTGGGGCCACACCGACGGAGGCGTTTTGTTACAGTTAGGGACAGCACTGTGGTGGTTGACAACAAGGGCTCGGACCTGATTGCCCAGATTCAACTAATTCTTCTGCCACATACCCGCAGACTCCAAATAGGTTCCTGAGCCTTTCTGTGCCTCACTTGATACTCTGTCAAATGGGAAAACAACAGTATGGTTTTGTGAGGATGAATGATCTCATACATGTAAAGTGCTTTGAGCAGTGCCTGGCACATAATAAGCATTCAATAAATGTCATCATTGGCCATTTGGCAATATTCTCTGTGAATCACTGATATTGAACTTGCATCCATTTGGCCTTCTAGGTTGGTATTTCTCCAGGAGAAATGTTGTGAGAGAGCCGAGTCTTGGTATTTGGATTTGGGTGAGTGTCATCCATGAAAGACAGGCAGTGGAGGTTTGCTGCCCCAGACTGAGAGTCAGATAAATGCCAGAGGAGTTCTTGGAATCAGTTTAGTGGTGGAGAATACAGGCTATTCAGACCCGAGGAGAAATCAGTGAAAGATTAGTTGGGCCTACGATGACATGTAGAAATGGCAGTTGGTACGACTGTTTATTAAAACAACTTACCTTTATTTGTAAAGTCATCTCAAAGTGTCAAAGTTGAATCTTGACCTGCTTTTCTACAATTCTTAACTAGTCATGAGTAACTTCCTTGTGGGGAAATAAGTCAGCGTGGAAACTGAATATCACGACCCAAGATCTTTTTAAAAGAAAATAGAGTTGTATGTGAGACCTACAACTTAAATAGAGAAAAATGGCTCAACTGGCATATCTACTTAGTCTTTTAAGGGAATTCAGCCCCTCCGTCCTCCCAGATTTGGACTTACTATTCTAAATAAAGATGACGTTATGAGAGAGGAGATTTTGTTTGTGTTTTGCAAAACGAACTTGGTAAAAAGCATTCAGAAAGTGCCAAGGAGCATGGAAGTTTGAAAGCATCAATGAGGAAATATCTAGAATTGTTAAAGAAGAAGGTGGTTTTCCGTGTAGCTCAGTTTACTTATTTTTGATATTTTGCGCCAAAAGTGCAGCATATTTTTAGCACTTACACTAACTTGGCTTTCAAAGCAGATACATGCAAAGACACTAGAAATTTTGCAAGAGAGTTGACATAGATTGATTTTCTGAATACAGATTTCTCCATGAAAAAAAAATTTAAAAATGACATAAAATTTTATGTACATGCAAAGTTTCATCATGTGACAGGCTAAGAAGAGAGCACTCCTTAGCTTATAGAAGCTTCTGGTTCTCTGCAGTGCCAGTCTCATTAGTGAAGGGGGTATTTTAGTAGGAACACACTGGAGTATAGAGTGCCAGTTATTAAGGATATTTTTCATGGTTTGCTTTTTACGTGCCTCTGCCTTTCTGGGATCATGAAAGTTGGTATGCGGCTCTTTTATGCTTCACGTAGAGGGAATTAGTTCGGGAAGGCTTTCCTCTTTGTACTGCATTTGCACTTTTGGGTCTCAAAAATGCATGTGATTTAACTGCTTCTTGGTTGCGTTGTCGCTGTCAGTCTGTTTTCCTCCACAGAGGAGACACCATTGCCAGGCTGCTCCACCATTTTCGTGAACACATCCATTTCCTCATTATGCAATATTGTGACATCACAACATTTCATGCACATGCTCATTCATTTAGTCATGTATTGATGTATGATGGATCTTTCATGTGTAGAAATGGGTCTGGGGTCCCCTAAATGTCATCTCAGATCTTTTGTAAGATTGAAAAAAATGGCCTTAGGTATTTGATCTTTCCAATTGAAAATTGAAAGAGAACTAAAATCAGACACAGCTCCAGGTTTTATGGAGCCAGAAGCTGTTACATGATGAAAAAAGCACTCCTTGAAGAACAATACAAAATTATAAATACAAATGACCAGCACCCCATGCAGGGTCTCAGAAGGGCCCTTAAACTGAGATGCATTTAGCCACACAGTCTACTTTGAAATAAAAACAAACACGTTACAAATGAATGTTCACTCTTAACTTTCCGTATGAGATAGCACCGATAGAACAGTAAAGAAGCAACAGGATTGAGTCTTTTATAGCTTATGTTAACTGTCAGCTAGTCCATAGAAAAACTGAATGTGGCCTTCTTCTTTCCTAGGTTCATCTTAGTGCAGCACCTTATGGAAGCACTGTATTTTCATAAAATGCTATTCAGACCACTTTTAATGTTTTTTATTCGTGGAACAATCAGTATTTGGAAAATAAATCTTTGTCAGCTTTGATGCTGGCAAAATCCAGGTCAGTAGGATTAGTTTCTGGAGGGATCTCAGAAGAAAGCAGCAAGGAGGGGAAGGGTGAAGTCTGTGTACCGCCCCCACCTCCCCTCATTTTGGGCCACTGTCCTAGTTCCATTTAGGATACAAAGATGAGCACGCTTTTCAGGAGCCAGTTCCATAGATGAGAGAGACATGCACAGAAATAACCATCGCCCAAGATAGGGTGCATTTCCTTTTTAGAAGGCAGCGAGACATGGTGTTAAAGAAACCCCGAAGAGCTACGATTACTGCCAGCTGAGGAAATGTGAGCTCTCGCAGGAAAGGTAACATGTCAGTGTCACGGTGATTGAGAGGTGACATTTGAAGGTGTAGGGATGCAACAAAATGGGATTTTCAGTGGAGGACTTGATGCAAACCCAAGAAGCGCGACAGGCTTGAGGCCAGCACCGTGTGACAACGTGCAGGAAGAGGGGTCGGGGTAGAAGGGTGAAGGACTTGCCACTGTGGCAAGCCAACAAGGCTGGCAGGACTTTTCCTTTTATTGAGTGGGTGATGGGGTGGTGCCCAGGAAAAATTTTAAGTTGGTAGTGAAAAGGACCTTTGAGGAAGAGTGGTCGTATTAGGGTGATTTAGGGGTTATTTGACCTCAACCTCTCACTTTCGAGTTGAATAAGCACGAGCACAGTAGGGGCAGCGACTTGTCAAGGCCACGGTACAAAAGCCCTATAATGTGGGTCAGAAAAACTGTGTCCCCTTCTCTATCAGGAGTATGGAAAGGTGCACCATGAAGCTCTTTGATGGTTATCTAAATATTGGATGTTTATGTGACCATTGTGACATGTCAACTTTAACGTCCTTTTTAATATGAAGCAGTGCTGTCCAAGAGAAATACGAGGCGTACCAGGAATGAAAATATTCTTAGTAACTGTATGAAAGAGTTAGAAAACAGTGAAATTAACTTTAATAACACATGTGCTTAACTCAACAGATCCCAAACATGGTCATTTCAACATCTAATCAATAGAAAAGGTTTCGTTAAAACAGTTTACATTCTCATTTTTTAAACTAATTTTATAAATACAGCACATCTCTCTTCAGACTTGCCTCGTTATAAGAGTCCAGTAGCCTCATGGGGCTGGGACTACCATATTGAACATCACAGGTACAAAGCTTTAGACGTGGACTTAAAAGGGGATTTTCTGAATTTCGACTCTGGCATTTCGTATTCTAAATAGTCTCACTTATGTCTGATCTAGCTAGTGTCAGGAATTACCAGAAATAACTGAATTCCGTCTGCAAAGTCAGGCCTCTGTATTCTAAATAGAAATCTGGCAGAGGGTTCTGGATAGTTCTCATGTCCATGGCCAGTGTATCCTTTGTCTCATTGGTCTTCAAGGGTCCATTCTTACAGGAAGGAGATGTGTGCCATTTCTTCACAATAGCTTTTCCCACCTAAAATTGAATTCAATGTATCAATGTTGGTTCAATATTAACAAAAAAGTCCCCAGCACCCCCCAAAATTCCAAAGACGTACCAAGCCTGTTTTGGGGGGTTTTTTTTGACAAGAAACACTAGGGAATGATTGTTTTTTTCCAGCCCCAATTTGGTTTTCACCCATTTCAGCTGCTACTTCTGGTCACAGATGCTCCCAGCCACCTGTTCTCTGAATATATTCTTTTCCCAACTGGCTCCCCCATTTGTTTTGATATTGGGCAAAGCAGATTCCAGCCATCACTCATCTATTAAGCCCATTCACTCTGAAAAACTTGTGCACATTCAGCCAGGAAGACAAAGTCACAGGCATCATTTCCAAATCTAATTCTAGAACCTCAAAAAATCCTTCAGAGTCCAGCCTGCAGCTTAGGTCCTAAAGGGAAAGCAAGGAGAAAGGAAAGGTCTTCATCTCTGATTGGAGCTGAGGCAGAAGGGTGGGTAAGGCGAGGGAAGATGCTAATGCCTTGACTTGTAGGTTACCCACATGGTGTGTAGCAGATACTTTCAGGGCCCTGCATGAAACCCCTTGCCACTCACTGTACGTGGACAGGCCGAGGGCTCCCTGTCACAAGCCCCTGGAGTTCCCAGTGTGTCCGAGCTCTGTTCTGCATTTCATGGGGCAGTTGAGAAGTGCTGAGCAGTCCCCTTTCCTGGGAGCAGCCTCAGCTAATCACTGAGGGAGTTGGAGAGTAAACACCTCAGCTCCCTCCCTTCTCAGATGGACCAGCACTGGGGCCTGTTCTAGAGTGTCCCAGGCATCCCCAGCAATAAAATAAAAAGGGGTGTTGATTAAAAAAAAGTGCCACCTGAGCTCAGTACTGCTAAGGACTCCTGGAACACTCTAGAACAGGCTTCAGTGCTGTTCCACCTGAGAAAATTTTATATAATCATCATGAGCTGTATTTTCAAAACTAAGATTTCTAAGACCATTGAATATTTCAGAAAAGAAATCCCTTCAAGTCCAGCAACCTCTTGTAATTTTTGTTAATTTTTATATTATTTGTGAGACTTCTGTGAAAGACATTATGCCTTACAGACTTTGGTCTATTGCCATCCCTATCTGATTATGTACATATTATGTTATTTCAGTGACTTATTGGAAAATGAGGGTTCAAAGTCATTAAGTAACTTTCCAGAAGTGACAGAATTAACAGTAGACCCAAGAGCTGAATCAAAGTTAATGAGATCCAAAGCCCATGATCTTGACCTGAGTTTCCCTTTAGACCCACCTTACATGTAGCCACACATTCTGGAGTTTGATTGCTGTCCATATGTCACCTAGGAAGCAGGTATTAATGAGTTTTTGATACAGATATGACCATAAATGAATAGACCAGAAGGATCTTTCCATGCTATCCAGTTATTGTGATTCTAAGCATTTTTTAAACTGGACTCAGTAACAGTTTGTCATTTTTGCTTGTTTAAATTTTCTGATGTTTCTCCCATTTTGAAGCCCTTCATCCCTTTCCCTGATCCATAGGCCTTCCATGCTGCGTGCCAAATGGCCCACAGGAAGTTAGAGATCTTAGAAAACTGGGGACCTAGGCCCAGGGGAGAGGCTCAGGACAAGAAGCCAGTTCAGCTTCTCCAACAGGCACTGGACTGGAAGGCCACAAGACTTTTAATTCTCGAAACTCTGAAAAAGCATTAAACCTTTGTGTCAATGAAAATGCTTTAATACATAATGATATGTCAGCTGTCTGTGTACCAGTGCTGGTGTAAAATCTAATTGTGAACGGATGGATGGAGGGGTGCATGAAGGCGAAAATGCCTTGGGTCCAGGGAAGGTACCACTTAACTTAGGCAACTCAGACCGAAGCCTGAAGCAAACACTAGTTACATGCAAATCCAATTGTATCGTTTTGAATGCTTATAGGTATGTTAGCTGTTGTGGGACCGAAGCAGCTCAGGTGAACACCCATATAGCAGTAGGATAACAGCATCAGTTTCCTATCTGCAAAACTGAAAAAAAA